>CABHPP010146958.1:7051-29936 GCA_902168425.1 Peromyscus attwateri
AGAGAGAGAGAGAGAGAGAGAGAGAGAGAGAGAGAGAGAGAGAGAGATAGACAGACAGACAGAAACAGAGAGAAAGCAGAAGGGCAAAATGTATATTCTTTCCATATATGTCCATTAGATCAAGGCCTCCCTTGAGAAACTTCTATTTGCAGTAAATTATTATTAACACAGAAACCCACAACTGGCCAAGACACAAAAAGTAAGAGGCTGCTGAACGCTCTGCCCTACAGGGAATATATATATACAGCATCCTTCCATGACCAAGACTCAGGGATCATTGAAAAAGAGAGGGAGGAAAGAGTGTAAGAGCCAGAGGCAGTGGATGGCTACAAGGAAACGTCTGAACACAGCAGAAATGCTGTGCATATGAACTCCCGGCAGTTGTGATAGCATGTACAAAACCTGTGTGTCGTGTGAATCCTAATTGGTCCTAATAATAAAAACCAGGAGCCAGATGTCGGGGTAAATGCTAAAAGATCAGAGAAGTAAAGAATCAGCCACAGTCACCTCTTACATCCACAACAACTCAGAACAAAAGGACTGAGCTCCTGTCTCTTCCCACCTCATATTCCTCTCTCTGCCCAGCCATATCACTTCCTGTCTCCACCTCCCTAGTGCTGGGATTAAAGGCATGTGCCTCTACTACCTGGATCTGTTCCTCTTTAGACTGGATCAATCTCATGTAGCCCAGAATGGCCTTGAACTCCTGATCTTCCTGCTTTCCCCCTCCCAAGTGTTGGGATTAAAGGTGTGTGCCACGACAGCCTGGTCTCTATGGTTAATTCATGGCTAGCTTCCCACTCTGATCTCCATGCAAGCTTTATTCCTTAGAGCACAAACAAAATATCACCACCTTTCCCTTTTTTTGTCTAAAATTTTAAAAAAAGATTATAACTAATATAAGAAAAACTATATAAATAAGTACAATAACTATATACAATGTATATAGGCAATAAATACATCAACAATGTCTAGTCCATAAACATTTGACAAATTCAGAGAAAATCCTCCATTATCTATCCTATTTTGGTGAGTTTAAAAGGTTGTACCTAATTCACTTTCTATTCTAACTTGCATTACCCAAACTATCTTTTAGTGTCTCTCAACCTTACACACTTTAGACCTCTTTAGCAAATTTCTTTTCTGAATCTGGTAACAAGGAAAACTATAACTATAACTATAAAGTCTTCAACTCCATCAGAGACCTGAGAAGGAAATAATATTACCTGAGTAAGCAGGAAGTGCAAACAAGCCACTTCCAAAAAAAAAAGTGAGAAATGACAGAAACAGCTGGCTGCCTGGACAGTCACCCAAGGTTCCTCTGCAACATTGGGACATCCATCTTCAGACTACAGGCCTAAAATATCTGACAGACTTATCTGTGAAGCAGAATTTTCTGAAGGGCTGTTCTACCTTCTCTTGGCGAAGTTCAGCCATCATTTTCTTTTGTGTACTGTCAGCAGTCGAGGCAAGGGCATTTTCTTGCCCAGTGGCTAACTTTTGCCACAAAGAAAGTAAACTCCATATGGAGTTTCTTCAATGCTCATCATGATCTCTGAAGTAGATTGGTGCTGCCAGGAGCAGACATGTCTCATTGTCATAACAGAAAAAAAAAGAACCTATGTTATTAAAACATCTTAAATGCCATATTCTGTAGATCTCTGAAGTGTTTGAAGACCACCTGTCTACCAAAAATATATCTGTTTGACCTTGAAAACATACCTAACAAGACTACAAGCTTAATTAGAATAGATGACTAACTACTAACCTGCATTTCTTTATTATCCTAAAGAGTTTGTAATAATAACTTTCAAGGACTAGCAATTTGCATTACATTGTTAAATGAAATGTATAGGTACAATACCTTGAACAGGATTAGAAATTTATATACAGTATGTTCTAACAAAAAATCTCAAATTTGTATCAATCTATAAAAATCCATATTTATGTAAGATATTTAAAACAAGTAATTGCTTTTTAAAAGTAGATTCAATAATCCCAGCTCTCGGGAGGCAGAGCCAGGTGGATCTCTGTGAGTTCGAGGCCAACCTGGGCTACCAAGTGAGTCCCAGGAAAGGCGCAAATCTACACAGAGAAACCCTGTCTCAAAAAAACAAAACAAAACAAAAAGTAGATTCAACAGTGTACCCTTTTATCCTATCATATTTATATCCCACTTTTTTCAGAGTAGATTCAATAATCTACCCTTTATCCTATCATTTCTCTCTTTCTTTCCTTCTTTCTTCCTTCCTTTCTTTTTTTATTTTTTATTTATTTATTTTTTAGACAGGGTTTCTCTGTAAAACAGTCCTGGTTGTTCTGGAACTCACTCTGTAGACCAGCCTGGCCTTGAACTCAGAGATATGCCTGCCTCTGCCTCCCAAGTGCTGGGATTAAAGGCATGTGCCACCGCTGCCCAGCTTACCCTATCATTTCTATATGCCCTTTTTTTTCTTTTTTCTTTTTCCTTCTTCAAAACAAGAACTCTGAATCTTTGTTCAGCTTTTTTCTAAAGCATTACCTTTGTTCAGCTTTTTTCTAAAGCATTACCAATAACAACTTGTAACCAACCACCCTAAACAATGACAAATATCCATAACTCATTCAAAGACTGAAAACTACCCACCCCACCTCTTGGGAATATGGGTGTCATGTTCTTAAAATTACTTCCTGCGCCAGGCGGTGGTGGCACAGCCGGGTGGTGGTGCATGCCTTTAATCCCAGCACTCGGGAGGCAGAGACAGGTGGATCTCTCCGAGTTCCAGGCTAGCCTGGTGTACAGAATGAGTTCCAGGACAGGCTCCAAAACTACATGCAGAAACCCTGTCTCAAAAAAACAAACAAACAAAAAAATTACTTCCTGCTGTCTGGGGGCAACAGCATCTTTAGGGGATCCTGAAAAGAAAAATTTGGGTTAATTGTCAAGTCCTGGGAGAGCTGGCTGTATCATTTATTGTCTAGTCTCTGTGTAATGGGAAAGTGCAGGGCTTATCTCAAGTCCTGGCTAGAGTAGTCTATGAGGCTGGATCATCTCAGCTAGCCACCTCAAAATTGCCCTGAGCAGTTTGTAGTCCAAAGCCGACCTCTGGGTGATGTAGTAGAATATTATTTTAAGGTGTGTTACTTTTGTTTATGTTGCATTTGTTTAACTCTGTGAAGCTGTGTTACTGTGCCTGTCTAACACACCTGTTGGTCTAATAAAGAACTGAACGGCCAATAGCAAGGCAGAAGAAAGGATAGGCGGGGCTGGCAGGCAGAGAGTATAAGTAGAAGGAGAAATCTGGGAAGAGGGATTGAATAGGAGGAGCCAGAGAAGGGGGAGGACTCTAGGGACCAGCCACCCAGCTACACAACTAGCAACAGAGTAAGAGTAAGATTTATAGAAGTAAGACAACGGGAAAAGCCCAGAGGCAAAAGATAGATGGGTAAAATTAAGGAAAGCTGGCTAGAAACTAAGCCAAGCTAAGGCAGGACATTCATAAGTAAGAATAAGCCTCCGTGTGTGGATTTATTTGGGAGCTGGGTGTCAGGCCCCCAAAAAGAGTAAAAAAAAAAAAAAAAAAAAAAAACCCACACAGCCAAGAATATTTTGGGCAACACAAATTGGTCTGAAAATGTTAAAAAAAAAAATCCCAAAGTTAGGTAGATAGAGAGCATAAAGAGGATCTGAGAAGAGTTGAGGGGGTTAATGCTGTGGAATAATCATTTTGTACACTGTGAAGATTTGTTGCTGTGATTGGTTTAATAAAGAAGCTGACTGGCCAATAGCTGAACAGGATAAAGTTAGGTGGGAAAGCCAAATTGAGACTACTGGGAAGGAGAAGGGCTGAGTCAGGAGTTGCCAGCCAGAGGGAGCAGGAGATGAATGTGCCATGCTAATAAAGGTACTGCCAACGTGGCAGAGCATAAATAAGGAATATGAATTGACTTAAAATGTAAGAGCTGGTTAGTAACAAGCCCGAGCTATTGGCTGAGCATTTGCAATTAATAATAAACCTCTGGGTGCTTATTTGAGAGTGGCGGCGGGACAGGAAAACTCTGCCTACAGGAGAACGTAACCAAAACATGCTATAAGGCTATCGTGGTAGCACACTCAGGAGGCAGAGTCAGGTGAATCTCTGAGTTTGAGACCAGCCTGGTCTACAGAGTGAGTTCCAGGACAGGCAGGCCCACACAGAGAAATTCTGCCTTGAAAAAAATAAGAAAAGAAAAAAAATTATCTTAGGGAACATGTGGTTTCATTCTCTAATTTTACTTTACTCTTTGTTTCCATCTTATTTTGTTTTATTTCTTGAAACAGGGGTTTATTAGGCTGCCCAGGCTGGCTCTGAACATCTGGCTTCAAATGTCACTCTTGTCTGAGCCTCCCAAGGAGCTGGGAGTACAGACTACATCCCACCACACCACACCCTGATTGTCAAGATGAGAAAACTGGGTACCGAAGACACTGAGTTTGGCTGGGACTTAGTGGGACTTAGTTGGTAGAATGCTTACCTAGCACAAAGATCTGGATCTAGGTTTGAACCCTGGCACCCTGTTTCAAAAGTAAATAAATAGCAAAGCGATTAAACAATTCTGTTTGTTTGTTTGTTTGTTTGTTTGTTTGAGACAAGGTTTATGTGTGTGTGCTTGGCTGTCCTGGAACTCACTCTGCAGACCAGGCTAGCTTAGAACTCTGCTTCCCGAGTGCTAGGATTAAAGGCATGTGCCACCACTACCCGCTGCCCTCCCCCTTTTCAAATGGCTTCTATTAGGCCTTGCTCAGAGCAGCAGAAGATCTAACATGCCAAGTAGAGAAGGACAGTTCTTAGGTCCACTGTTCCTACAGTGACTCTCTCGCTGGAAGCTTAGTGAGACAGGATCCTGCCTCCATTTCCGGAGTTCAGTGGGAAACCGCCCAAGGCCACTCTGAAGGGCTTCCACCTCCGAGGACAAGTCACCATGTCCTTTGCCTCTTTTACAACCTTTCCAAAAGTGCTATTTCTCAACCTGTGTTTGTGCAAGCTCTTGAACAGCACTCATGCCCGAATGGAAAGACACTGCTTGGTTTGCAATGAAGGCCAAAGGCTGGAATGGGTTGGCCACTCTCCAAATGCCTTCCCCGGAGGCCTGAGGTGAACGGAAAAGAAGTATTTATTATTTTGTGTGTGTGTGCATTGTGAGTGGAAGCTAGGTTCATCAAGTAGAGATCAATTTGCTTTACTCATTTTAGCTTCTCTATCTATCTGCCATTCTGCCTCTCTGTCGCTCGTGTGTGTGTGTGTGTGTGTGTGTGTGTGTGTGTGTGTGTGTGCCTCCCTCCCTCTCTCTCTGATGTTTTGAGACAGGGTTTCATACAGTGAGGCTGTTCTCTCTCTGACTTGTTACATAGCTCAGGATGACCTTGAACCTTGATCATCCCCCCCCCCCCCCAATCATCCTGTGTCACGTCCTGAATGCTAGGATCACAGCAGGGTACCATCATGCCCGGTTTATACAGTGCTGAGGACCCAAGACTTCATACACACCAGGCAAGTACTCTCCCAATTCAACTAAATGCCCAACCTCCAAATTACCTTACTTTTGATATCAAAGAACCATTCAAAGGGGTGGGGGTGGGGCAATTGATTAAGAATATGCTAAAAGGGAGTGAGGAGATGGCTCAGTTGGTAAAAGGCTTGCCACACAAACAGAAACACCCCATCCCTACTTGCCAGGGCAAGAACTCTGGCACAGAAGCATGTGCCTGTACTTCAGTGCTTAAGGGGACAGAGACAGGAAGGCTCACTGGCCAGTCAGTCTAGCCAATCAGTGAGCTCCAGGTTCAGTGAGAGACCCTGTCTCAAAAAAAGATGGAGATGGAGGACTAGGGAAATGGTTCAGGGGTCAAGCCCAAATCAAGCCTTCCACAGCGGAAGGAGAGAACTAGACTGACTCCTGAATGTTGTCCTCTGACCACCACGCACGCGTTGTGGTGTGTGCTCATACACACACATATACACAAAGGGAAAAAAAAAAAAAAAAAGAACGCACAAATGGTCAGCTGACAGGCGACAGATAGGAAAAGTTGTAACCCAAAACGATTACACTAGTGGAGATTCAAATAGTTTGCCTGATTTTCTAGTTTTCACTCAGTTTAGATACAAACATTTGTTAAGTGTAGTAGCACAGTTCTTCAGTGGCAGGACACTCACAGTTCAAAGCTGACCTAGGCTACATAGTGAGAGTCAGTGTCAAAACAAACATTAAAAAAATATTAAGCATGGCTACACACGGTGGCACACGCCCTTAATCCCAGCACTCGGGAGGCAGAGGCAGGCGGATCTCTGTGAGTCTGAGGCCAGCCTGGGCTACCGAGTGAGTTCCAGGACAGCCAGGGCTATGGTAAGAGACCCTGCCTCAAACAAACAAACAAACAAAAGATAGAAGAAAGGAAGGAAGTGGGAAGAAAGAAGGGGGGAAGAAAAGAAGGAAGAGGATGGAAAGAGAGAGGGAGGGACAGAGAATGAATCGGAGGAGGAGGAAGTAGACAGGAGAGAAGATGAGGCATAACCAAGTAGAACTTGGAGAGCGGGTGGTACTGGTGTTGAGGGTGAAGGGAAACCGCCGAGTATGACGGAAGAATACTGTACAGGAGCATTACTTGTTCCCTAGCTGGTACATGGTGGAGGAATGTGTTTCTGGTGCAACTTTCTGTCCTGCCCACCAGTTAATAACAGACACAGAGACTTAATATTACTTATAAATGCTTGGCCAATAGCTCAGGCTTGTTATTAGTTAACTCTTTCATTTTAATTAACCCAAAGGAGTTTTGTTTTTTCTTTTTAAGATTTATTTATTTATCATGTATACAGTATTCATGCCTGCAGGCCAGAAGAGGACACTAGATCTCATTATAGATGGCTGTGAGCCACCATGTGGTTGCTGGGAATTGAACTCAGGACCTCTGGAAGAACATCTAATGCTCTTAACCTCTAAGCCACCTCACCAGCCCCATATTTCTTATCTATGCTTTGCCACGTGACTCGTGGCTTGTTACCTCGTTTTCTACACGTCCTGCTTCCTCAGTGGCTGGCTGGTGTCTCCCCTGACTCTGCCCTTCCTCATCCCATCATTCTCAGTTTGGGTTTCCCACCTAGCTTTATCCTGTTCAGCTATTGGCCAGTCAGCTTGTTTGTTAAACCAATCATAGCAACGTATATTCACACAGTGTACAGAAGGATTACTCCACGGCATTGTGTACCATCCGTCAGTCTAGTCAACACACAGTAACAGAGAGCGGGGTGCAGCGTGTTCTCCTGCCCAGTTTTGAACAACTCATCCACACTTGCTGTCTATCTTCACAATTTAGAAATTAAACCTAGCTGGAGGGAAGTCTCAGCAGTTAAGTCCTCCAGTGCTCTCCAGGTGGACCCGGGTTCGGGTCCTAGCACCCACATGGCAACTCACAACCATCTGTAACTCCAGTTCCAGCGGATACAATGCCCTCTTCTGACAGCCACAGATACATCACGCACGTGGTGCACAGACATACATGTTAGGCAAAACACTCGCACACACAGAAGAAAAAAATAAATCTAAAAAAATTAAAAAATGAAGGGTTTTTTTTAAAGAATAAAAATTAAAAATCAAATCAAAACAATTTATTTTCCTTTTGCTTTAAGAATCCAATAACTGCCCGGGTGGTGATGGTGTGTGCCTTTTATGCCAGCACTCGGGAGGCAGAGGCAGGTAGATCTCTGTGAGTTCAAGGCCAGCCTGGTCTACAGAACAAGTTCCAGGGCTGTTACACAGAAATACCCTGTCTGGAAAAACAAAAAAAGTATGCAGTCCTTCATCAAAGGACATATCATATGCCTGTAAAAATTAATATAGAATTGGCTTAGGCCCAGCACCTGCTAATAAGCTTTTCAATTTGAAAGACAAAGGTAGCATTCCACAAACCTTTGGGCAGGAGAGGATGATCTACCTATGACAAAACCCTTTGACCAGCCACAGACTTTTCCAGAGTCTCTGCCGCAGCTAGATGATTCTACACTAACAGCTAAGGAAGGGGCATCTGGAATATTCTGTGGGGACTGGAGAAATGGCTCAGCAGTAAAGAATGTACAGTAAGTTGGGTAGTGACAGGGCACACCTTTATTTTATTTATTTATTTATTTATTTTTTGTTTGTTTTTTTTCGAGACAGGGTTTCTCTGTGTAGTTTTCGTGCCTGTCCTGGATCTCACTCTGTAGACCAGGCTGGCCTCAAACTCACAGAGATCTACCTGGCTCTGCCTCCCGAGTGCTGGGAATAAAGGCATGCACCACCACTGCTCAGCCAAGGCACACCTTTAATCCCAGAACTTCGTAGATAGAGGCAGGTGGATCTCTAAATTGTAGGCCAGCCTGGTCTACAGAGGAAGTTCCAGGACAGCCAAGGATACACAGAGAAACCCTGTCTCCAAAAACATAAATAGATAGATAGATAGATAGATAGATAGATAGATAGATAGATGAGAGAGAGAGAGAGAGACAGACAGACAGACAGACAGACAGTAGTGACTGAGTCATGCCAGGCATGGAAGCATACGCCTTTAATGCCAGCACTTGGGAAGCAGAAGCATATGGATCTCTCTCTATGCATTTCAGGACATCCAGCGCTACATAGTGAGACCCTGTCTAAAAAAAAAAAAAAAAGAATGTCTAGTGATCTTCCAGAAGACCTAAGTTCCATTCCCAGTTCTATTCCACAACTGTCTGTGACCAGCTCTGAGGGGGTCTGACACTCTGGTCTCGGTAGGCACGAGCATTCATCTGCACAGACCCACACACAGGCATAAAATACATTTTTTTTTTTAAAGAATCTTCCATGAAGATGTCATCCAGTATAAAAATCATTAAATGGAAACTCTCAAATGTGCCAAGTCAGGAAACACAGCAGCTATGAGCCAAAATAGAAATTGTAGATTAAAAAGAATCATGGAGGGGCTGGAGAGATGGCTCAGAGGTTAAGAGCACTGGCTGCTCTTCCAAAGGTCCTGAGTTCAAGTCCCAGCAACCACATGGTGGTTCACAACCATCTGTAATGAGGTCTGGTGCCCCCTTCTGCCTGCATGTATACCTGCAGGCCAGCAGGGCTGAAACTACAATAAAAAAAAAAAACTTAAAAAAAAAAAAAAAGAATCATGGAATTTGATTTGATTTGATAAGTGTAGGTATTTTACTCACACGCATGTCTGTGAACCACTCGAGTGCCTGGTTCCTGTGGAAGCCAGAAGAGGGCGTCAGAGCCTCTGGAACTGGATTATAGCTGTAAGACATCTTGGGGTGCTGGTAATCAAATCCTAGTCCTCTGCAAGAATAGCGAGTGCTCTTAGCCACTGAGCCATCTCTTTAGCCCCAACCATATATACATATATATGTGTATATATGTATATATATGTATATATATGTTCTATTTCATATATTTCATATATATACATATATACATATATATATGTTCTATTTCATATATTGTTGTTTTGGTTTTTCGAAACAAGGTTTCTCTGTGTAACAGCTCTTACTATCCTGGAACTTGCTTTGTAGTCCAGGTTGGTCTCGAAGTCACAGAGATCCACCTGCCTCTGCCTCCAGAGTGCTAGGATCAAAGGCCATACTCAGGTTATGGGGTGCTGGGGATCAAACCCAGGGCTTCCTACATGCCAGGCAAGCACTTTGTCAACTGAGCTACATCCTAATCACGCTTATACTAATTCTAAAACATTTTTATTTTATTGTTTGGAGGTTTTCAAAAATTATCTTTAGGGGCTGGAGAGATGATGGCTCAGTGGTTAAGAGTATTGTCTGCTCTTCCAGGAGACCTGGGTTCAATTTCCAGCACCCACCTGGAAACTCACAACTGTCTGTAACTCAAGTTCCAAGGGGTCTGACACCTTCACACAGACATACAGGCAAAGCACTAAGGTAGATAAATGATTTTTTTAAACTTCTTTTTTTTTTAGATTTATTTATTTATTATGTATACAGTGTTCTGCCTGCATGTGCGCCTGCACACCAGAAGAGGGTACCAGATCTCATTATAGATGGTTGTGAGCCACCATGTGGTTGCTGGGAATTGAACTCAGGACCTCTGGAAGAGCAGCCAGTGTTCTTAACCTCTGAGCCATCTCTGCAGCTCCAATAATTTTTAATAAATTATTTTTAATTTATGTGCTCCTCAGTGTGGGTGGTGTTGGCGGGGTATGCACTTGAGTTCAGGTGACCATGGAGGCTGGATTTCCCTGGAGCTGGATTACAGACAGTTGTGTGCTGTTTAATGTGAATTCTGAAAACTGAACTTGGTCCTCTACAAGAGCGGTGCACAATCTTGACCGAGCCTAGCCTCCTTAATTGATTTATTATTATTTTATTGTGTGTGAATGAGAGTCCCTGTGTGTCACAGCACAAGCCTATCAGTCAGTGGCTAAATTTCTGGGATTAACTCTCTCCTTCCACCCTGAATCCAGGAACTGAGCTGAAGTTGTCAGGCTTGCCTAGGTTGAGATTGGTTAGTTTGTTGGTTTGTTTGTTTTGGTCAATTTAATACCATTCCAGACATATCTGGGAAGAATGAGTTTTTTAAAAAAACAATTTATTTATTTTTGTTTTATGTATATCAGTGTTTTACCTGCAGACATGTCTGTATGAGGGCATCGGGTCCCCTGGAACAGGAGTTACAAACAACTGTGGGCTGTCATGTGGGTGCTGGGAATTGAACCTGGGTCCTCTGGAAGATCAGCCAGTGCTCTTAACCGCCAATCTCTCCAGCCCCAAAGAATGACTCTTAATTGAAGAAATGCCTTCATCAGATTGGTCTTAGAAAAGTTTTGGGGGCGTTTTCTTGACTAGTGATTGATGTGGAAGGGTCCTGCCCGTTGTGGGTAGTGCCATCCCTGGGCAGGTGGTCTTGGGTGTAAAACAAAGGAACTGGGCAAGTTACAGAGAGCAAGCCAGTAAGCAGCACTCCTCATGGCTTTTGCTTCAATTCCTGCCTCTAGGTTCCTGCTCCCAATTCTCTCCATGATGGACTGTAAACCGTAAGGTGAAACAAAGCCTTTCTTCCTCAAGTTGCTTGGTGTCTTATCACACCAACAGAAATCCTAACTCAGACACCAAGGAAGCATTTTTACCCACTAAACCAGCTCCCTGGTTCCATAAAAAATTATTGTAGCTGGGCACTGGTGGCACATGCCTTAGATCCCGTCCTTGGGAGGCAGAGGCTGGCCTGGTCTACAGAGTGAGTTCTAGAACAGCCAGGGCTACGTAGACAGACCCTATCTCAAACCAAAAAAAAAAAAAATTTTTAAACTAAGCATTAATTGAGAATGAGCCAAAAGAAATAAGTTATTCAGTTATACACTAGATATCTTGCATACACTAGATTGTCTAATCTATCTATCAGTCATTAAAGTACAGATTATAATAACATTTCCCAGAATAGGAAACTGAGGTTCGTGAGTATTTCTTTTTAAATTTTTTAATTATTTCATTATTTTGTGTGTATGCTTTGTCTCCATGTTTATCTGTGCACCATGGGTGTATAGTGACAAACCCCCCCCCTTCCCCCCCCCCCCTCTCCCCCGCCCGCGCCACGCGCCAGCGGGACCGACCCTCCACCCCCCCCCCCCCCCCCCCGCGCCGCTTTGAGGCCAGAAGAGGGTGTTGGATCCCTGTAGCATTGGGGTTCTAGACAGTTGCAAGCCATCATGTGAGTGCTGGGAACTGGTTCTCTGAACTAGTAGCTAGTGCTCTTAACCGCTGAACTATGCCTCCAGCGGCTCACGAGGATTTCTTAATTCTCTGATCACACAGGAAGTAGGGGCAGAGTTCAAACTGTGCCGGGTGCCAAAACAATTGCACCTTCTTCCAGCTTCATCAAGTTCAACCCTCAAGTGTATGCTTTGTGCATTCATGTGGTTCGCCTACAAATCCGCTATGCCATTTGCCCAGGGCAGGACCTACTTCTGGCCAAACAAATACAATACCCATTTCCTGACCAAGGCTGTTAACTCAATAGCTCTGTATTTGGGAAATAACTGTTGATTTCGCTGACGATGGTCTTAAATGAAGTAATAACTGCAAAGCCTCCCGCTCTGGGTGGAAGGGATATGATGATGACGTTCAGACATTCCAGCCCTTTGCCACGCTCTGCTGGAAGGTGACTAATGAGCAAAGTCCTGTTGACTCATGACTTCCTTCAGTAATCTCACTTTCATTAGTAACAGTACTTTGTACTTCTTCAGAGGGTTTATTTTTTATTTTTTATTTTATTTATTTATTTATTTTTGGCAAGGCCAGTCTGGAACCCGTTATAGAACCCAGATTGGCCTCAAATTAATTGCAGTTTTTCTGTCTCAGCCTCCCAAGTGCTGAGATCACGGGTGTGTGCTGCCACATCTGGCTCTTCTCAATGTTTGCTGATGGTGATTTCAGAATCCCAAGGAAATTTATCAGTCTCTCTATGTGTTTGATTACATATATGTGTGTACATCATGTGTGTGCTTGTAGAGGCCAGAAGAGGGCATAAGATCCTTTGGAACTGAACCAGGCGGTGGTGGCGCACGCCTTTGATCCCAGCACTCGGGAGACAGAGCCAGGTGGATCTCTGTGAGTTTGAGGCCAGCCTGGTGTACGAGTGAGAGCCAGGAAAGGTACCAGAACTGCACAGAGAAACCCTGCCTTGAAAAACAAACAAACAAAAAAGATCCTTTGGAACTGAAGTCGCAGATGGTTGTCAGCCACCAGGTCGGTACTAGGAACTAGTCCCAGGTTCTCTGTAAGAGCAGCAAGTGCATCTTAACCGCTGAACCACCTCTCCAGCTCCTTCCCAAATATTAGTAAAATTTTTAATATTTGTTTACCTGTGTGTGTGTGTGTGTGTGTGTGTGTGTGTGTGTGTGTGTGTGCGCGTGTGCACGCCAGTGCAGGTGCCTGAGGAGGCCAGGAGAGGGCACTGGATACCCTAGAGCTAGAGGCAAGGGTATGTTTGAGGTGCAGAGAATTGAACTCTGGTCCTCTCCAAGAGTAGTAAGTGCTCTTAACCATTGAGCCATCTCTCTGGCCCTTTTCCAGATTATTTTTGATCAATCATTAGTTCACTTGACAGATGCAAAATCAAGATAAAGAGAGGCACATGTCTGCACTATTCCTAGTAAAAGCTTTAGCCACCAATAATCTGCAAAAATCAAATGATAGTAAAGATGTTACCCGTGTCTTCCAGAAACGCCAGTGCTAGGTCAGAAGTGAAAAATGAGGACACAATCATAATCATAAAGGAATGTCACTGGTCCTGTCTCTATTGTATTTTCCTTCTGGAAACTCCCAGGGCATGAGTCACACAGGCTCTCGGCTGTCCCCAACTGGATCTTCCTCAGATACAGCAGTTCTTTTAAATTATATTTTAACTTATTTATTTATTTTTGTAAGGGATGCACACATCACGGCATGCGTGGGGGTCCTAGTGCTTTGGAGGCAGAGGAAGGTGGCTCTCTGTGAGTTTAAGGCTAGCTTGGTCTACATCGTGAGCTCTAGGCCGGAGCCAGCACTTACATGGTGAGGCTTTAAAAAAAAAAAAAAAAAAAAAGGGGGAGAGAGGGGGAGGGAGGGAGGGAGGGAGAGAGAGAGAAGAAGAAGGAGGAGGAGGAGGAGGAGGAGGAAGGGAAAGAATAAAGGGAGGGGGGAGGAGGGAAGGAGAGGGAGGGAGAGAGAGTATATAACTGTAAAGTAGGTATGGTAACACATGCCTATAATCTCAGCACTTAGGAGGCTGAGGCAGGAGGATAGAAAATTTGGCTGGGGGTGTACCTCTGAGCACTCAAGCATGAGACCCTGTATTCAGTCCCTAGCACCACAAAAAAAAAAAAATCAGCAAAACAAAAACAAAAACAAAAAACACCACACTAGCATATACACTAATATGAGAAGCAGCTACCTAGGCTGAGAAAGAATGCCCAAGAGGAGATTCATTTCAAGAGGAGGTCCGCACCTTCTTGGAGTGGACACAGTCCTAAGATTGAATGGCCAGAGAAGAGTCCCTATGTGGAACATGCTAGAAGTCCACCCTGTGGAATTTATCACGAGTCCGCCACCAAAGATGTAGATTTAAAGCATAAATTTGAAACATTGTGTCGATAAGGAATGTCTCTAGAAAAGTGGATGTATGCTGTGGAAAACTGCTGCTCGGGACTACCAACCTACACACGGCACGGGCCTGCCCGGCATAAAAGGTAAGCCCCGTTCTCACACACCTCTCCCATATCCGCTGTGGACAAAGTCTTAACAACAGCCGCCATCTGCAGAAGAAATATTTTAGGGAAGGTGATGAGGGAAGAGGAAAGGGTTACTGGAGCTTCCGGTTGGCTGACTGTGTGAGAAGGGTGGGAGTAAGATCCCACGGAGTTGGGTAGCTGGAGAGTGATAAAGAGCACCAGCTGCTCTCCCAAAGGACATGGGTTCGACTCCCAGCACCTACTTAGTGGCTTCCAATCATCTGTAATTGGTTCAAGGGGACCCAATAACCTCTTCTGGCCTCTGCAAGCGCTGCCACACGCGGCGCACAGACATACACGCAGGCAAAACACTCACACACATAAAATAAAAAGAAATAAACCAGGACAAATGACGAGTTGCTGGAGAGGCGGGAAAGATGGCAGGGCTGAGGTGGTTTGGTTTTGTTTTAAATTAATTTGAGGGGGTTCTTTTGGAGGGAGATGCTGCAGGGGTAGGGGGCAGATATGGAGGGACTGGGAGGTGAGCAGGATTGGGATGCATGATGTGAAATTTCCAATGAATCAATAAAGAATTCTGTTATTTTTAAAAAATAAATAGGGGCTGGAGAGATGGCTCAGAGGTTAAGACCACTGGCTGCTGCTGCGGGCCGGGCGGTGGTGGCGCACGCCTTTAATCCCAGCACTCGGGAGGCAGAGCCAGGCAGATGTCTGTGAGTTCGAGGCCAGCCTGGGCCACAGAGTGAGATCCAGGAAAGGCACAAAGCTACACAGACAAACCCTGTCTCGAAAAACCAAAACCAAAAAAAAAAAAAAAAAAGACCTGTTGCCAGCACCAGAGTGGGGGTGGGGGGCTGGGGGAGAATACACTTCCTCCCCCAGGGGATCTCCTCTCTCCCTGCCTTCACTGCATAATCACCCCCCTCCCATCCCGCCCCATAGTTATTTCTTGCCGGCATTTAAAACACTCTTATTTAACTTTAAAAAGCCTTTCCTAATCCCAAAGTATTCCCTTGGGTAGGTCTCCAGCACACATACTGAGCCATCTGCTCCTGATGGCTTTCGGATACAGCCTGAATGATGAATGTGATCGTATTGCTGCTTATTTAAATAGCAAAGAGGGAAGACCGCCTTAACCATCCCCACTCTGCCTCGTCTTCACAAGAGCGTGTGAGAGGGCTGGAGAGATGGCCCAGCCGTTCTGAGCACTTGCTTAGCTTCCACATTGGGCTGCTCATAATGGCCTATAACTCTACCTCTGGGGAAGCCAATGCCCTCTTCTGACTTCCTCGGGAACTCTTACACACTTGACTAGACACACACATACACGTGAATTAAAAATAAAAATAAGTCTTAGGTCTAGAGAGATGGCTCAGCGGTTAAGAGCACTGGCTGCTCTTCTAGAGGACCTAGGTTCAATGCTCGGCATCCACATGGTCGCTCACAACCCTCTGTAAACCCTGGAGTATCTGACGCCCTCTTCTGGCCACCACAGGCACTGCATGAATGTAATGCACAGCCGTACATGCAGGCAAAATGCTATATACACAAAATAAAACAAATCTGTCCTTGGCAGTGGTGATGCCAGGAAGCAGAAGCAGGTGGATCTCTGTGAGTTCAAGGCCAGCCTGGTCTACAGAGCGAGTTCCAGGACAGCCAGGGCTGTTATACAGAAAAACTCTGTCTCAAAAAACCAAATAGAATAATAATAATAAATACAGTAGTAATAAAAATGCCCTCTGTTTGGTCTTCTATTTTACCTTAGATTACTAGTTACATGTATCTTGTGGTTTATTAGTCAGGGTTCTTGAGAGTAACAGGAATAATAGGATATATGTGTAATATATATTCTATAAGGAGTATGCTGGCTAAATTTACATCAACTTGATGAAAGCTAGAATTATCTGAAAGGAAGGAACCTCAATTGAGAAAATACCTCCATAAGATCTGGCCGATAGGCATTTTTCTTGATTAGTGATTAATGGTGGGGGCGGGGCTGGCCATTATGATTGGTGCCATCCCTGGGCTGGTGGTCCTGGGTTCTATAAGAAAGCAGGCTGAGCAAGCCAGTAAGCAACCCCTCACCTTTTATGGCCTCTGCATCAGCTCCTGCTTCCAGGATCCTGCCCTGTTTGAGTTCCTGTCCTGACTTCCTTCAGTGATAACTCTTCTTTCCCCAACTTGCTTTTGGTTGTGGTGTTTCATCACAGCAATAGGAACCCTAACTAAGATGGGGGAGGGGGATATAGAATTGGTTGGAGGCTGGGTAGTTGTGATGGTGTTTATTGTCAGCTTGAAAAAACTCTAGAATCTTCTGGGGAAAGAGCCTTTGGATTTGTCTATGAGGGAATATATATTTGGTTTTTGGAGACAGGATTTCTCTGTGTACCCTGGCTGTCCTGGATCTCACTCTGTAGACCAAGCTGGCCTCGAACTCACAGAGATCCACCTGTCTCTGCCTACTGAGTGCTGGGATTAAAGGCGTACGCCACGGACGCCTGGCTTTGACTCCTGGTTTTTGCTATTAAGACTATTAGAGTTGTGCTTCATCTGGTGCCCCACGTGGGGCACCATATGTCAATAAAGTCTTTTCTCTGTCTTGAAAAACTAAAACAAAACAAAACAAAAATCTATTCATTTGTTTGGGCTGGAGAAATGGCTCAATGGTTAAGAGCACATGTTGTTCTTGCAGAGGACCCAAGTTCTATTCCCAGCACCCACATCAGGCAGCTCACAACTACCCAGAACTCCAGCTTCAGGGAGCTGACCTCTCTCACCTCCTTGGGCACATACACAGACACACATACATACACATAAATAAATTATAAAATTTTTTTTAAAGAACTTGAATTTGATTTTCCAAAACCTACATTAAAAAGCTGGGCGTGGGGATGGGGTAAGGCTGGAGAGATGGCTCAAAGGTTCAGAGCACTGGTTGCTCTTCCAAAGGACATGGGTTCAATTCCAAGCACCCACATGGCAGCTCATAACTGTAACTTCCAGCCCAGGATGTCCAATACACATGTAGACAAAACAATGATAAAATAAAAATAAATATAAAAAACATTTAAAAAAGAAAGCATTAGATAGACAGACAGATAGATAGATAGATAGATAGATAGATAGATAGATAGATAGACAGACAGATAGATAGAAAGAAAGAAATCTGGGCATGGCAACTTGTGCCTGTAATCCCAGAGCTGGAAAGGCAGAGACAGGAAGATCCTTGCAGCTTCTTAATTGATGAGCCACATGTTCAATGAGAAACTGCTATTCCAAAAAATAAGATAGAATACGTCTGACATGGACCTCTAGCCTTCACATGCTCACAGATCCCAAAACATACATACAAGAAACACACACACATACTCACACACACACACAAAGAGTTCACACCGCATCCTGTGTGTCTTGGGACTTGACCTGATAGGGATGGTGAGGGAATAAAGAAAGGACAGACAGACAGACACATGTACATGAAAGCTGAGATCAGGTAGGGCCTAATATGGATAGCTGTGACTCACCATGTGGGTTCTGGGAACCAAACCCAGGTCTTCTGTAAGAGCAGCAAGCACTCTTAACCACTGGGAAATCTGTCTAGCCCCATTAGAGAAAGACTGATGTGAGAGGGCCCAGCCCACCGGGGGAAGTGCCACTCATGAGTGGGTGCTGTAAGAAAACAGACTGAGCAAGCCACGAAGAGCAAGCCACGAAGAGCAAGCCAGTAACAGGGTTCTGCCATGGCTGCAGCTTCGTTTGTTTGGTTTTTGTTTGTTTGTTTGTTTGTTTGTTTGTTTGTTTTGTTTTTTTGAGACGGGGTTGCTTTCCTTAGCTGGTCTCCAACTCAGAGATCTGCCTTCTCCTGCCTCCTGAGTGCTGGGATCAAAGGTATGTGCCACCACCACCTGGCAAGGGACTTGGGAGGTGGGACAGGATTTCACAGAGCCCAGGGTAGCCCGGAACTAGTTACATAGTCAAGAACAACGCTGGATTCTTGATCCTCCTGCCTCCACCTCTGAAGTGCTGGGATTACGGCCATGCAGCACCAGATCACTATATGACAATATGTCCGGCTCTTTGATTTCATTCTTTCCTTTTTTAAGTTTTTTAAAATTTAAGTTTCCTTTCTATATTTTTGAGACCAACATAACTTTTAATCAAAAGGAAAATGAAAACACTAAAAGAAAAAAAAAACCTGTTTTTGCAGTATTGTGTCTTACAGTGCAGACATTAAAAAAAAAAAAGTGCCTGTGATTTGAATAAAAAACACATTTGTATCTGGCCATGGTTGTTGCGGAATATTTGTTAACACTGTATTGTAAAAATGCAGCTCTGCCTAAGGCGCCTTCTGATTGGTTTAATGAAGAGCTAGATGGCCAATAGCTAGACAGGAGAGAATAGGCAGGACTTCCCTGGGGAGAGATTGTTACCCAGGGTTGTGTGCTTCTGCAACCCAGCCCCCGGGGGGAGACTGAGGCAGGAGGATCATGAGTTGGAGGCCAGCCTGGGCTACACAGAAGGACTCCTGTCCTGTTTGTACCCGCCTAGTTGTGACATTACAAGTGTGCAGCACTTCTGATGCTGCTAGAGTAAGGGCTCAATGTTTGCGAGGAGAAATAAACACAGAGAACAAAGGCGGTAACAGTGTTGTAAAACTGTGTCCTGCCAGGTGGCGGCGGTGGCGCACGCCTTTAATCCCAGTACTCCGGAGGCAGAGCCAGGCTGATCTCAGTGAGTTCGAGGCCAGCCTGGTATAGAGAGGGAGCTCCAGGACAGGCACCAAAACTCCACAGAGAAACCCTGTCTCGAAAGAAAGAAAAAAAAAAAAAAAAACAACTGTGTCCTGTAAAGCAGAGCATGCGGACATGAGTGGAAGCAGCTGGATTTGAAAGACAAGTTGTTGGGTGCTAGGTGGAAAAATGCCTTTATAGCTTGTATTACAATATATATTATGTCATATATATTATAGTGAAAGCACTTTATAGATTTTTGTTTTGGTTTTGGTTTTGGTTTTTCGAGACAGGGTTTCTCTGTGTAGTTTTGGTGCCTGTCCTGGCTCTCGCTCTGTAGACCAGGCTAGCCTCGAACTCACAGAGATCCACCTGGCTCTGCCTTCTGAGTGCTGGGATTAAAGGCGTGCGCCACCACCGCCCGGCTCTTTATAGATTATATTATAGACTGTAGCTCAAAAAACCTCTTGGTGACTGTGGTAGCTAACTGGGCTTCCTGGTCCTTAGTGTGGCTTCAGAACTAGCACAGGGTTTAAGAACCTTTGACCCCGGGGAGATGGGATGAGAGGGGTTGAGGGTTGGGTGGGGGTGTTGGGGGAGGGGATAAACGAGAGGAGGGAGGGTACACTGTGGTTGGTATGTAAAATAAATGAAAAAAAAATGGTTAAATAAAAATAAATAAAAAATAAAGAGCCTTTGGCCCTTGAGCTCCTGTTGTGGTGGGTCACATTTGTAATTGTAGCACCTGAGAGGCTGAGGCAGGAGGATTGTTGCGATTTTGAGGGTAGCCTGGGATACAGAATTAAGATTCTCTTTCCTTCTAACCCCAAGCCAACAAAACCAAACAAACACATGCAACATTGACTTGAGAATGTTTTTGGAGGGTTCCTTGGGAAAACTGAATTTCACTTGAAGAATCCTGTGAGCAAAGGCAGTCTCCGAAAATCAAAGGCAGTGTATGTACTCCTGTGGAATGCTCATCTTCAGGCTGCCGTAGAGGTCAAGGCTAGGCTGGGTCTCCTCTCTGCCAACTGTTTCTCAAACACAAACTTCCCCGACGGAATCCCAAGTCAGATGTGCAGTAGATGAAAGAGGACTCCTCATGCAAGGGAAAGCTGGGGTAGCACCCGGCCCAGACAACAGGAGCCGCAAACGTGTGTGATGCCCCAGGGAGACAGACAGGAAGCTGGTGCTTTGGTGGTGCCTGTGTGAGAGCTATGCCTTGGTGACCTCCACAATATGGAACGTGGCCTGTGTTGTTATGGGTTCCAGGACTACAGATTTTCATGCTCCCAGCAAAAGTTAGGGATCTAGGGAGCCTGGCGCCCTCCTTCCTTACTTCTTCCTTTTCTCCTTCTTTTCTCTGTTTGTTTGTTTGTTTGTTTATTCTGTAGCCCAGACTGGACTAAAGCTTGTGGCAATTCTCCTGCCTCACTCAGCCTCCTAAATACTGGGATTATAGACATGAGCCATTACGCCCAGTTTGGCAGTGATTTTTTTTTTTAAACAGAACTCTCCCTTTTTCTATTTTCCCTGTAGACAGGGTCTCCTGTAGCTCAGGCTGGCCTCCAGATCACTGTGTAGCTGAGGAGGTCCTTGAACTCTGGGTCCTCCTGCTTGCACCAGCAGAGTATTGAGACTGCACGTGAGCACCTTCATACCCTAGTCATCATACTGAGTACCCTTATACCCTAATCATGCATACTGAGCACCCTCATACCCTAATCATGCACACTGAGCACCCTCATACCCTAGTCATGCACACTGAGCACCCTCATACCCTAGTCATGCACACTGAGCACCCTCATACCCTAGTCATGCACACTGAGCACCATCATACCCTAGTCATGCACACTGAGCACCATCATACCCTAATCATGCACACTGAGCACCCTCATAGCCTAATCATCATACTGAGCACCATCATACCCTAATCATCATACTGAGCGCCATCATACCCTCATCATGCATACTGAGTACCCTCATACCCTAATCATCATACTGAGCACCATCATACTCTAATCATCATACTGAGCACCATCATATCCTAATCATCATACTGAGCACCATCATACTCTAATCATCATACTGAGCACCATCATACTCTAATCATCATACTGAGCACCATCATACCCTAATCATCATAGCACCTTCATACCCTAATCATCATACTGAGCACCCTCATACCTTAATCATCATACTGAGCACCCTCATACCCTAATCATCATACTAAGCATCATCATACCCTAATCATGCATACGTCCTCCCCCTCCCCCACCTCTTTTTTCTTCTTTTGTATAGCATTTCCCAGACTATTTTTTTTTTTTTTGGTTTTTGGTTTTTGGTTTTTGGTTTTTTTCAAGACAGAATTTCTTTGTGTAGCTGTCCTGGAGCCTGGAACTCACAAAGATCCGCCTGCCTGCCTCTGCCTCCTGAGTGCTAAGATTAAAGGCCTGCGTTACTACCGCCTGGCTTCCCAGAATTTTTTTTAGTTTTTTTTTTTTTTTTCAAACAGGGTTTCTGTGTAATAGCTCTGGCTGTCCTGGAACTTGCTTTGTAGACAAGGCTGGCCTCAAACTCACAGAAATCCACCTGCCTTTGCCTCCGAGTGGTGGGATTAAAGGTGTGCACCACCGCCTGGCCCCAGGCTCTTTTTTAAGACTTATTTTTATTTTATGTGTAAGAGCAGTGGTTCTCAACCATCCCTTGAGGACCAAATGATCCTTTCACAGGACATCTATCAGAAAACACATATTTCTGGGGCTGGAGAGATGGCTCAGCGGTTAAGAGTGCTGGCTGCTCTTCCAGAGATCCTGAATTCAATTCCCAGCAACCACATGGTGGCTCACAACCATCTGTAATGAGATCTGGTTCCCTCTTCTGGTGTGCAGATAAAACACTGTATATATAATAAATAAATAAATCTTTAAAAAAAACCCAACATATTTCTGATGATCTAAGGAACTGAGACACCACTCCTCTATCTCTCTCCAGGCAGTCCTGTCCACATGCTGATATGCCCACATAGTACCCAGACTGTATGAAAGGGTAGCAGCATTAGGAAGGTTGAGAACCACTGCTCTAAATAAAGCTCAGCTTAAGGGGGGAGCTTAGAGTCACAACTTCCACTAGATCCTGACATGCCATTAAGTCCCCAGTGCTCTTCTTAGGAAAGGCATAATTCAGCCAGGTGTGCAAGGCGAGCCCAGGTAATGACTATTTAAAAAGAACAACTCTGCTATACTTAAGAGATAAGTCTCAGCCGGGCGTTGGTGGCGCACGCCTTTAATCCCAGCACTCGGGAGGCAGAGGCAGGCGGATCTCTGTGAGTTCAAGGCCAGCCTGGGCTACCAAGTGAGCTCCAGGAAAGGCACAAAGCTACACAGAGAAACCCTGTCTCGAAAAACCAAAAAAAAAAAAAGAGATAAGTCTGGCCATTTCTTTGCTGTGTAAATCTCCCATCTGCCCAAGCGGCCAGACTTGAAATCTCTTATCTCTGTTTAAATTATTCAAAGTGTAACCTTGGATGGGGACCCAAAAGAGATTGGAGAATGACAACATATGTGGAATGCATAAGCCTAAGGGGTGGATGTTACTGAAACCTTCTATTCAATGCTCCTAGTTGAGCATTAGCCACAGCTGAATGAGTGCTATTATTAAAAATAAAATAAATGAAAAACTTTATTATTTTGTTTTTTTGAGACAGAGTTTCTCTGTGTCGCCTTGGCTGTCCTGGAACTCACTCTCTAGAGCAGGCTGCTCTACACGACAGGCGTTTTAGTTTTCACTCAGAAAGTATTTTCGAAATAGAATAGAGCCAGGTGCTGTTGGCACACAACTTTGATCCCAGCACTCGAGAGGCAGAGGCAGGCAGATTTCTGGTCTACAGAGCTAATTCTAGGACAGCCAAGGCTACACAAAGAAACCC
>CABHPP010146959.1:0-33493 GCA_902168425.1 Peromyscus attwateri
TCCTAGAACTCACTCTGTAGACCAGGTTAGCCTTGAACTCACGGAGATCTGCCTGCCTCTGTCTCCCAAGTGCTTGGATTAAAGGCGTACCCAACCGCACCTGGAGCAAAGCTGTCTACCTCCTGTTTCCTTATTACTCTTCTAAACACACTTAGAGTCGTGCTTAGGCCAGGGTGGTCTAGAGAGGTTAAGCAGCAAGCCCAGGTCCACTGTACTTCAGAGAGGAGCGAGGGCCAGCCTTATGGGTGGAGAATCTTGCCGTCTTCCCACCAAAATGGCCCTGCAGTGCCCCTCCGTCTGTCTCTGTCGGGAGCAGTTCAGCACTATACAGTGTGTCCCTCGGCTCACCCTGGCTAAGGACAGCTTGACGGTTGGGGGGGGGGGGTATCTGCAGGAGACAGAGGCTTAACCTCGATCTCTTTTAGCCTTGCATGGGGCCTGGAACCTTCCCTTGGTGGCATTCCAAGAGGCTTAATTTGTATTTGTTCCTTCTTCCTGCCTGGGTTCCCAGGAGGCGAGGGATAAGAGTCTACGGAGATGGTGAGTGTGTGCTTTGCCCCGCGCCCCTCTCCTCTCACCAGTCTATCTCTTTCCACCTGGGCAGCTGGGGAAAGAGCATGCTGAGGTCCTGTGAGACTGGCCATCTGGCCTGCCCCCTGCCTGACTCTTCAGCTCTCTACCCTTTGCTCAGAGGTCTGGGCCACTCCCTTGCCCTGCTCCTCAGCAGAGATGCCCACACTATCATAGAACTCTTCTGCCTAGTGTGAGATGGTTATGGGTACCTCGAAACCATGGGAAGACCAGAGATGTGGACCTCAGCCTTTATCTTATAGCCTTCCCTCCCTGGAGCCCGGGCCTCGTCACTGACCTGACCGTACACCCTTGGGGGCAGTATATAAGCTGTTTCGTCTTGGCCAGGGCCCAGGGCCAGAGTGCTTTCTGGGTTGTGGCCCCAGAACAGTGACCTGGGCGTTCCTGTCTGCAGAAGATGAGGTGGACATGCTGAATGATGGACAAGACTCGGAAGAAAAGATCTCTGTCCCTTCCTGCTATGGCGGCATTGGTGCGCCTGTGGGTAGGCAAGGTGAGCGCAGAGGGCTAAAAAGGGCTGTGGGTCCCCCTTGCTCATAGCAGCAGGAGAGGCTCTAGAGATGGGGTAAGGCCCTGTGAGCCATGGCTCCTACCCTGCCTGCTGGGTTGAGACACTGCTCCTACTTCTGGCTAGCTGCCTCGGTGCCTATATCCTCAAACCCATCCAGGACAGGATTTCACCTGAAGCCACAGGTTGGGGAGCTGGCCACGCCCCAGGCCAGGCTGTGCCCAGCAGCTCTCCAGTCTCCAGAAAGCATGATGTCAGCGGGTCTGCAGTTCAAGTTCAGAGACAGCGAAGGGTCTGAAGGGGAGCTCAGCCTCTAGCCATCTGCTTCCTCCTCAGCACGGGCCCAGTGTGCTGAGAGTTCCATAGCAGGCCTTTCGCCTGACTTTGTGTCTTCAGAGACCTGTATGGAGTTCCCTACAGTGGGGTGGGGTGGGGGAGAGGGGCCAAACAGGGACGGGGAAGTTGTCAATGAGGCTAGAACTTTCCACCAGCCATGACAGCTTAAGCAACTTTAGCATCTTGCTTCCTTGTCCCCTGGGGAAGGAGAGCAGTGGGCTGGGCATGTTATAAGGATCTGGTGAGACGCTGCTTGGTGGGGAGTTCCCAGCTATCTTACAGGGTACTCAAGAGCAGTGGCCACCATTCTGAAGGGCAGCAGGAGGTGCCCTTAGACCAAACTCCCTCCGTTTGACATTGGCAGGGTCAAAGTAGAAGGAAAAGACAGGACTTGCCTAGCTCGAGTGCCATAGTGACTTAGTCACAGAGAGGGTCTCCCACACCTAGCTGGGGACAGTAATGGTCATGCAGCTGCCACCTTCCTCCCTTAGAGGAACTGTACATCCTTTCTCCGCTTCTCCCTGCCACATCCAGCTGGTGTGTGTCCCCATCAAGGTCTCCAATAGGACCTTCCTCTCCTGCTCAGCAGCCGCCTCCCCTGCCCCCCCCCCCCCCCCCCCCCCCCCCCCGCTTCCTTTTCAGAGCAGCTCTGTGCTGGCCAGGTTGTTGATGGCGCCTCCGTCTGCCCGCTGTTGCTCCTTGCTTGCTCTCGGTGCCCCTTTCATCCCCACTTCCCGTTGTGGACGTTGCATTTGCCCAGACTCTCCCTTCATCCACACCGCTCCAGTGAGGCAGCCGTGCTGTGCATGCTGACAGCTCGAAAGTTTCCACTTGAGGGCCTTAAGATGCTTTTGGCTCCAAGGTCCAGAGAGTCCTCACTCAGTGAGCACCTGCACTAGGGAGATGTGTTATCCCTTGGGCTAAGAAGCCCTAAGGAGGCAACTCCGGGGCTGGTAATTCAGGGACTTGAAGTAACGGTAAGATAGAGTTCAGGTTTCCCGTCTTCTCCTGAGCCATCCTGGGCATCGGTGTAGTCTCATGTCAGTGGCTGCAGTTCCTGCTTTCCGTGTAGTTGGGGTAGTTAGTGTTTGTGGGATGAAGAGGGCTTGTGTTGTTGGTTTTGTTTTTGAGAGGGTGAGGTTTGGGACAGTCTCATGTAGTTTAGGTCGGCCTCAAACTCACTGTGGCCATGGGTGACCTTGAGCTCCTGCTCCTCCTGTGTTGGGATAAAAGTGGTACATCACCAGCCTGGCTCCCAAGCTTTATTTTGAATATGTTCCAGTGTGCAGGAAAGCTCAAGTAGGAGTACAGTGTCTCCCCTTTCATAGAAACTGAGATCTCGCCATGGTCACCTTCCCTCTGCCTGTCCATAGAAAGACATACAAGAGCATCTCTTGGATGAGCAAGTTAGAGGTGAATTGCAGAGGTCCTGACCTTCCTGTTCAGCTCCTTTAGTACTCCTGCATCTCCTAGTAATAAGGAAACACATACTCACAGTGTGATTGCTGCACCTCTGAGCATGACTGTTAATCCTCCTAACATCTATCTCTTTTACACTCCGGTCTCCTCAGTAGTTCCAAATATCTCTTAGAATGATTTTCCCCAACCTGGGACCTGAGAGGCGTGAGGCTTCAACAACCCTGCAGTATTATTTATGCCTGTTTAGATCCTTAAAACAGCGACATTAACTTTTTTATTTTCTTTTTTGAAAAAGGATTTCACTGTGTACCCCTGCTGTCCTAGAACTTACTCTGTAGACCAGGCTGGCCTTCAACTCACAGAGATCTCCTCACTCTGTCTCCTGAGTGTTCGGGTGCTTATTAATTAATTAATTAATTAATCAATTAGTGTGTGTGTGTGTGTGTGTTCCTGTGTTCACACACAAGGTTGAGTATGTATGTGTCAAAGAACACCTCATTCTTTTCCTTCTATCCTGTGGATCCTAGGAATCCAACTCAGGTCACCAAGCTTGATGGCAAGGAGATGGCTGAGTGGATAAAAGTACTTGCTGTGAATGCAAGAGGCCCTGAGTTCAAGTGTCCAGCATCCATATAAAAGCCTGTCATGGCCATGTATGCCTGTAACCCCACCATTAGAGGTCAGAGACTGTGGGAGTTTTCTGGCCAGCCAGCCTACCCCAAACAGCAATCTTTAGGTTAAGCATTTGCCTAGCTAGCATGCGTATGGCCTTAGGTTCAACCACCCCCCTACCAAAAAAAAAAAAAAGGTGGAGATTAATAGGGAAGACACCCACATCCTCCTTTGCCTCTGCATGTGTGTGCATGGGAGTATGTAACCATGTATACACACACACACACACACACACACACACACACACACACACGACTTACGTGATGTGGCCTATGTGTTGCACCACTAATGCACACTTGGAACAAGTTGCTGCACCCCGCCCAGCTTTACAAAGTATCCACTGACTTCATGGCCCACTGTGAGGGCTGCACGAGCTGCTCTGTGTGAAGAGCTTCAAGCGTCCCTATCGCAGCCGTGTTAGCTGCTGTTGGTACTGCTGTTTCTGTTCTTGCGGCTCTCTCCCTCCCTGACCCTTCCCATGTCAGCCTCAGTCCAGGCCTGGGCACTAGAAACTTTGTCTGCTTGGCAGTCCCTGTATTCCATGACTCGGAGATGATGACCTCCATGGCCAGGAAGCTGCGGGAGCTGGAGCAACGATTGAAGGCCCAGAGTGATGAGATACTGTCCAAGGTAGGACCTGAGGCAGGAGACAGGAAGGAAGGACTGTTGCTCGAATTGAATGGCCTGTTTTGATGGCAAGCGATGACCTGGGAATGATCCTGGTCCCCATGAGCTGAGCAGAGGGCAGAGAGCCTAATAGAATGTGGGCTGGGTAGTTAGCAGGCTGCTGAGCAGAGGTGGCGAGCTGGACACTGGGCCCAAGACATGGGATGTGCCTTTCTTCACTGGTGTGACTGTGAAAGAGAGGTGGGGGTTAGCTGAGGCTCAGGAGCAGGGGCTCTACCGGAGGTTGACAGGGACAGGTTTATGCTCACACACAGGCAAAAGGTGTGGCCTGTCCCATGGGAAGGGCTAATGCTTACCTCATTACTACCCTGTGGGGCTCTGGGACCCACCAGGACTCACCCTGAGTCTCACTGCTTCAGGACCAGAAGATCCTGGCCCTGGAGGAGTTGGTGCAGACCCTCCAGCAGAACCAGGGTAAGAAGACCTTGGTCAGGTACCTGCTCGGGTCCGTGGATTCTGGGAGCTTGGACAGTCGCTTTGGGAATCAAGGCTCCAAGAGCATCAGGCAGACTCATGGTGGGGTTCACACAGCTGAGACCAGAGAGACAACAACCCTTTACCCAGTGCCTTACACCCAGACTGCACTTTCCAGAGCGTGAAGGAGCCACACTCCAATGGAAGAAGGGATGGCTGGCTCTTAAAAGTCAGTTCAGGCAACCCCCACCCCCACACCAGGATTAGGAGAGAGGTCAGAGAGACCGGCTCAGGGGCAGTTCTCAGAGCGTCCCCAGAAGACCTTAGGGCGGAGCACTTGCCAGCCTCCAGGCTGTGGCAGTGGAATCGCTCACCTACTTCTTCCCCAGGAGGCAATGCAACCCTGCAGAGGCAAGAGGAGCTGGAGACCCAGTGCATTCAGCTGCAGCGGCAGGTTGGCGAGATGGAGGTGAGAGGTCAAGGTCGGTGGAGTGGGTGGCCAGGCCACTTTCCCTGCTCTCAGCTGCCTGCAAGGATTTGCAGTAGAGGCCCTCATCATGCTCCATGGGCCCTGCCTGTTTCCCTGCTCTGGGCTGACCCAGAGTTTAGAGCCCGGGCAGGTGTCTGGCACCATGGCACACTATTCCTTTTGGCCTGAATCAAACTCTGAACACGCCCCCGCGCTTACTCAGTATATCCCTAGTTCTCCACTTGGTTCTATTCAGCACTGCGCCTTTGTGGCTAGCCCTCTCTCCTCACAGAACCGCTCTGCTCTAACCTCTTCACCTTCCTCTGTTCTTTGATGAACCCTTTCCTACCCTAGGACCCTGGCCCACGCTGCTGTCTGCATGGACCATCTCCCTCCCGCCTTCTCCTGAGAGAAATTTTCACTCATTTCCTTGAAACCCTTTCTGCCCTGTGACCAGGACAGGCTCTTCATCCTTTGCTTTCCTAGGGGGACTGGAAACTCTATGCGGGGTGCACGGCTCACCCCGCACCTAGTGCTAGGTGGTCCCTGGCAGTGGCCGTCACTTCTTTACCCATTGATTTGGTCACCCCAGTCACTTTGCTTCACTCAGAATTGCGGTCAAGCTGCAAGGCTTGAGTTGGAAGGCACTGGGCGCTCGGAAGGGTCCAGCACCCTTGCCTGCTCAGTGCCAGTGCCTCAGTCCTCTGCAGGCCCACTCCCGAGTCCTCTCTGGAATGTCTCTGTCTCCAAGCAGAAGGCGTTCCAAAGCCCCAGCCCATAATAGCAGAGGCAACATCCAGCCCCGTGCAGACCTGTTCACATCTGGGCCTGTGGGTGACTGCTGTGCCTGAACTACCTTCTGGGAATGTGGCGGCCCGTGGGGCAAGGCCACAGCCTCACAGCCAAGTGCACCCCTGGCCCAAGCACCCTTCCATGTTTATTGATTCATTACTTGAGCCAACCTACAGCAGCTTTCCTGTTGGACACTGTCAGCCATTAGGCTTGTGCGTCTGTACAGAAAGACAAGGTCCCCACATGCATGAGGCTGACAGTCTACAGAAGGATGAGCGTGCAGGGGATAATGAATCGTGTGACAAGAGAGACAAGTTGGGGAGGACCCACTCAAGCAGATCTGGAAAGGGGGGTAGGACTTGGGAGGGTCTGGGCAAAGAGCTAGAAGGCTCTGCCTGTCACGTGTCTGGCTGTGGTGGAGGTCGTAGAAGAGGGGGATGAGAGCGCTCAGGCCAAAGGGGTCTCACTGCGGGCTCTGTTTGGAGGGTGTGTGTGTGTGTGTGTGTGTGTGTGCGCGCGCGCGCGCACACGGGGGCCAGAAAGGAGAGTGTGGGCGGGCTGGAGGCTGGGACCCCCCCAGGTGTGTGGAGTAGAATGGTAGAGCAGCGGCCATGTATGTGGAGGAGGGAAATGAGCTGTGTGGAACAACAGAACGGCTCCAGGGTTTGGCAACAGCAGGAGTAAGAACTGAGCGGAAGGTTTCAGTAGAAGCTGACGACACCCTCTGTGTGGGACACACAGGGAGGAGAAGCCGTGGCGGCCTGGCTTCGGAGGAGAGCATGAGATGGGTGGCCGAGGGCGGTTGGGCTGCTGTGGAGGTGGCACTGAAGCCTTTGCTGTGGGCAGTACCACAGAGGAGTGGGGCGTGGAGGTTGGTAGGTAGAGGGGCGCTGCTTGCTGGGATGGGGAGAGCTCTGGGGCAGGGTGGGGTGCAGGACCATTGGCATGAGTGGATTTTGGTGCTCCTTGGACATCTGCATTGTTATGAGTGGGACTCAAGCTCAGAGGTGAGAGCCACACTGAGTGTGGATTTGGGTTCTGTCTTTCTTATGTAGGAGTGGACAAGAGCCCTAAAAGAGAGTGTGGTCGGGCTGGGCACTGGAACCTTGCGGGTGTGTGGGGTAGAAATGGTAAAGAAGCAGCCCTACATGCAGTGAGGAAAACCAGCTGTGTTGAAGGGAGCAGCGGTGGCCGCACCACACACAGGCCTGTGAGCTGTGGAGCAGCGAGCTGGCAGAGAAGGCGAGAGAAGAGAGAGGCACACAAGTGTAAAGCGCTCTAGCCGGGCACACGCCTTTAGTGTCAGCACTCGGGAGGCAGAGGCAGACAGATCTCTGAGACCAGCCTGGTCTGCAGAGTGAGTTCCAGGACAGCCAGGGCTACACAGAGACCCTGTCTAGAAACAGCACCCACCCCCAACAAACAAACAAACAAACAAATAAATAAATAAAAGATAGGGGACTCCTCCTGGGCTGGGAGAGGGTTCAGTCGGTGACGTGTTTGCTTTGCAAGTATGGGGACCTTTGTTCTGTCCCTGGAACCCATTAAAAAAAGAAAGAAGCCAGGAATGGTTTTGTGGATTAGTCGTCCTAGAGCTGGGAACAGCCAGGGGGATCTCGGGGGCTCATTAGCCAGCCTTGGATTCAGGCAAGGCCCAGCCCACTGACTGCAAACCACCAAGATGGACAGTGCTTGAGGAAGAATGCCGCCGCCGGCTTGTCCTCTGGCCTCCACACACAAGTGCCTCTGTGCTTGTGCACGTGCACACACCTAGAATCACAGACATGAACACGTGCACACACACAGTCGGTGTCAGGAAGAAGAGGGAGGCTCACTCCTGCAGAGCAGATGACCCTGCCGCCTCCTCATACTTAGGCCAGGCCCACAGCCCCCAGAGCTGTGGTGGCCAGGGTTCCAGAGTTCTTAAGGCATGTACTGTGTTAAGTAAGTGCTTGGCATGATGGTCTTACTCAGCACAGTGAAACAACTGCTCTCATGTCCCCCTCATAGAGAAGAAGCCTTCTGCTCTAGGGGGTCAAGGGCTTCCAGAGTCACTGCCCGGAAGTGGCCAGGGCCTCCAGCACATCCTTTGTCCAGGCCACTCTGGGCTGAGGACAGGCTGGGTTTGGACTGGTAATGCTCTTCATGGAAACTGGGCAGGTGGTGCCACACCACATCTCGCTCTTCTGCCCCACAGCGGTTCCTCAGTGACTATGGCTTGCAGTGGGTGGGTGAGCCCATGGACCAAGAGGACTCAGAGGAAAAGATAGACTCTGAAAATGATGAGTGGGACTGGATGAAGGCCAAGAAGTTCTGGAAGCCAGGTAGAGTTGAGCATCTGCCCTGGCCCCCTTCCAGCAGCACCCCATGGCCTGCCACTCTTCCAGAGGCCCTTCGTTCCAAGCCCTGGCCTCCCAGCTTTGGGGTGGGGGTGGGGGATGCTGAGTTACCCCACACCTTGTCCCTGACCCAGGGAAAGAAAAGCCAAGGTCTCCCTCCCTGGTCTCACCTCAGTCTACCTGCTCATTTGCCAAGGGCTACAGAACCCCAGACTTACTAGATATTTGGTGCTTTGTTGTGGCTTTTCAAGATAGGCTTTCTCTGTGTAATGTCCCTGGCTGTCCTGAAACTCGCTCTGTAGACCAGACTAACTTTGAACTCAGATCCACCTGCCTCTGCCTCCTGAGTGCTGGGATTAAAGGCATGCAGCACTACCACCCAAAGCCATTGTTTAACGAACAAACAAAACAAAACCCCACCTGGCATAGTGGCACATAGCTGTAATCCCAGCACTTGGAAGGTTGGGTCAGGAAGATTGAGAGTTCAAGGCCAGCCTGGACTATGTAGAGATTGTGTTTGGTTGGGGAGGTGGGGTGGCATGGGGGTCAGAGAAGAGTAAGAACAGGCCCTCTGACTAGAAGCTCCTGTCCAGTTTCCAGGGCTCAGCCTCCTGTAGGGTCCTGCTGCAGGTTCATGTGTGAGTCGGGACATGGGAATCTGCTTTGCTAGGTACAGATTTTCATGGGGATTTTGTTGGTGTTAGAGCTGTTTCTGAAATGGGGCCCATTTTCTTCAGAGTGGAGAAGTTTCATCCCTAGGCTACAGAATCTAGCTCAGACCACCATTTCTACTCCACCACCTGTTCAGGGGTGGCTTGTGGCGTAGGCCAGCCACTTCCCCTCCCTGAGCCTCAAGTTCATCAACCAAGTGGGGCACACCTCTCACCCTCAGGGACTTACAAGGAGCACATGAGTCAGATCTAGAGCCCTTGCATGTCACGCTCTTTCCCAAGCTTTGACAAAAACAAGTGCCCTGGGACCCAAAGCATCACTCCCAAAGGGACTGTCTAGAAGACATAACAGTGTTGATGTCAGAAGTGTCTTTCTGGATAAAACCCCAGATTTTAGGGCTGAGGGCGTGGCTCAGTTGGTAGGGTGTTTGCCCACGGTGCATAAAGCCTTGGGTTTCTTTCCCAGCACCTGGTAAGCCAGGCATGGTGATGCACACTTTCAGTCTCAACAGCCAGCGGGTGGAGACAGGAGGATCAGAGTTAAAGACTGTCCTCAGCTGTGTAGCAGTTCTGAGGACAGCATGGGCTACAAGAGACAAACGTGGGCCTGGACAGATGGCTAAGGGTTAAGATGCTTGCTGCTCTTTCAGAGGACCTGAGTTCAGTTCCCAGTACCCACAGTGGGCAGCTCATAACCACCTGTGACCCAGCTCCAGGGATCCAGACATGTTACAAGCATGGTCCTACCCTCTATTTGGGCCTGGGCTTCACCCTACTCCCCTTAAATCTCAAGACACAACACTCCCTTGTTTAAAGGGTATTATAGTCCATTTTTTATATCTTCTGCTGCTTTCTTATTATTTATTTATTTTTAAGACAGGACTTCACTGGGTAGCTCAGGCTGTCCTGGAACTCAGTCTTGGAACTTGCTATGTAGACCAGACTGACCTCAAACTCACAGATACACTCCAGCTTCTGCCTCCAGGTGCTGGGATTAAAGGCGTACACATACCACCATGCCCAGCTCTTTTACAACTTTCAAAGCATTTTGAACAGCCTTGGCATGGGCCAAAGGACATTTCATTTTATAGATGGGCAGACTAAGGTAGAGTGTCTGAAGACTACTGAATGGAGGAGGCTGAGAGCCCACTGGGATGTGGCCCCAATCATTTGATAGAAGATAAGGTGGTGCTGGTGTGGAGGACAAGAAGAGACAGAAGAGAGATTTGGGAGATGGGTCTTATGGCCTTTTGGACTGATGGAGGGGAGGAGTCAGAGATGGCCCTGGAACATGGCTGTGAGAAGATGCTAGGGAACACTGTGGCCCCAGGCTATGGGAGGTCGTGAGGCTTTGCAAGGCAAGATCTATGGGTCAAACCAAAGCAGCCCAGGGTGTGGTGCCCTGGTCACAGTTCTCTAGCGCCCAAGTCCACAGCAGGTGGCTGTGGGTGCTGAGGATGCTGAAGGCCGAGGTTTCCTAGCGTTGCCCCTGGTGCATACAGTAGGTGGGGTTCTGCTTCATGTGGCCCTCCCAGCCTGGAGAGCATCCTGGCCCCAAGGTGTCTTCTGCTTCCTCTAGGAGGGGGTCGGAACAGATGGCTGATCTCGCCTTCTACTTGTTCCCTGTACCCTGACAACCTCCCCTAACAAGCATTGACCCGTGTTCTGTTTTGTTGGTGCAGCTCCAAGTTTGGCTGTGAAGCCACGTGCTCCCCAGCTAAAGCGACCTGTGGAGACCACCGTCACCTTCCATCTTGGAGCCCCTAGGCCGCAGAGCCCTCAATGCTTTTCTCTTGTTTTTGCCTTTCAGTGTGTGTGTGTGTGGGGTTCTAGTTCTGCCTGCCAGGGGAGGGAATGCTTTTCATTTCTAGAAGCTTTTCCTCATTGGAACTCCCTCATGTCTCAGACTAGCCCAACTCTGTCCCTGGGGTCCTCTGCTGCCAGCGCTGGCAGCCTTCTTACTGCCTCATTTCTGGGCACCTGTTTTGTTGGGTATTACTTTCATAGACTGCCAATGGGCAGGAGAGCCAGAGCATCAGTTTTGGGCCAAAGGGAGTGATTAGAATGTTCTAGATCTAGAACTTTTACCTTAGGAAAATCTCCAGTTTCTCCATGAAGGGGGCTTGTAGAGGGGAAGCCCGGAAAGGGCATGATCAGTATTTGGACCCCCAGCCCCTCACCAGGATACAAACGTCCCATTGGTTGCAATGCCAAGCGCTTGGGGACAGCTCTGCGCTGGTCACAACACACTGGTCACAACACACAACAGGTGTTGGACCTCGGGTCGAGCACAGCAGTAGGTTGGTGCTCTCCACCCTCCTCTTCTTCAAACTCCCACCCTTCATGCACACGGCCAGTCTGTCCCTTGCTAGGCCCCTAATCTACCCCTAGCCTTCTGCCCAAGCCCCAAGCCCGAGTCTGGGTTGGTGCTTCTAACATCCCTGGGTCAAGAGGCCGCTGACAGCCTGTTTGATTCACCCTTTGAGACCTGCTTCTCCCTACACTGCTTCTGTCTCAAACCTAGCCCCTCCAGCAGACACCCCCCCACCCCCAGACGCCTGGGCGGCTACCGTACATGTGCCGCCATCCCACGGGAAGGCCTGTGCTGGAATGAGGGGTTTAAAGGCTCAGGCTAGGTGTTCTGGGGGCAGGAAGCAGGACCCGAACCCACTGTCTCTTCCGCTGGTGATACCAGGAGCATGCAGCACAGTGCTGGGCGTCCAGGCCAGAGGACGTGTGCCTGTGCAAGAAAGGCTGTTGCCTGGTGTATCAGTACTGCCAGTCCATTGGGACGGGGCAGCCCTAAGCTGCGGGCATCAGGACAAACGTGTCCTGGTTGCGGGTGTGCTCTGGAACCACCCAGAGTCTCAGAGCATCTCTCTGCTTTGGCTCTTCTGAGGAGAAGAGAGCATGCAAGTAGGTGGCCAGACTGTGCTAACTATGGCTTTTCCCCCGATGTCGGAGGCTGTGGGTGCGGTGAGGGTGTCGGGAACTGGGGCCATGTGCCTGAGAGGTGGACCATCTCCAGACCAAAGCAACAGCTTGTCCTTCCGCAAGCCTTGGGAGGCCACCATTCATTCCCACAGTGGCCATGCTGTGGGCTCTGCAGGACGCACAGGGACTCTCTGTGGCTGCCATTGTCATTGTTTAGCACCCTAAGGCCTCTAGGGTCTGAGCCTGGAAGACAGGACTCTGGGAGAGTGTTGACACTCTCAGAACCTAACAGCCACTGCTCCTGACATACTGGCAGGCAGATAGACAGGTGGACACATGGGTCAGCACATGCTTCTAGGGCATTTACCTGAGCCAGGTTAGGGTTCAGCGCTATAACCCATGTTCAAGGAGTGCCCAGAGTAGTCGGAAGGTAAATAATCACATACAAAATGACAAGAGTGTGACGGGCCAGGGGAATGGAACGGGCTCGGAGGCTGTCGGAACCAGGCAGGAGGGCCGGAGGTTCCTAACAAGGCTCTCGGAGGAGGTGGAGCCCAGAGTAAGTTGGGAGGGACGACAACAGCCACCCTCCTAAGACATGGACAGTTACTGTCCTCATTGTACACAAGAGGAAGTTGAGGATCAGAGAAGCTTGCTTGCCCCAGACTGCAGAGCTCACAAGCAGCAGCCCTGCCAGGGTGGCCTTCCAGGGCCAGGGAAGTGGCAAGGGGAGAGAGGTTGGCTAGTACTTGGGAGGAAGAAGCAGGAGGGTCAGGAGTTCAAGGTCATCCTCAGTTTTATATAGTGTGGGCTACATGATACCCAACCAAACTCCCAAAGTTACATGAAGCCTCAAAGATGATCCCCAGCACCATGGCCCTTCCTAGAAAGATCTCAGGGAGCTGTGTCCCAAGAGCTAACACTAAGCAGCTGCCACCTACATGGCCACTGAAAGCTGAATGAGTCACGTAGGCCCTGCAAGGCTTACGTGACCTGGAGCATGACACCCCACAAGGCCTGATTTCCCCATCTGTAAAATGGAAGGGGTAATACTCCCCTCTAAGAGTCAGTAATAGACAGGTCCACTGACTTGCTCTTGTGGCCAGGTTAGGGTTCTTTCCTGCCCATTCCGCAAAGGGGACACGTCCCTCCACTGGCTTAAGCCAGACCTGCGCTGTCTTGTGTGGGAATTCCCACCACCTCTCCAAACGAAGGCTTCTGTTGAACTCTGTCAGGCCAGTGCTCACTGACTGACACTGTCCTGTGCTGGCCACACCACACTCCTCCTGTCTTACCCTCGGAGCAGTTTTTCCTGGAGCTGTGAGTCCTCTCCCTGGGAGCCCTACCTCCCCCTCCTGTCCATTGCACTCAGTGGCGGCCCAGCCCACCCTACCTTACCTCCTCTGCCTTCCTGCCTCAGGACAGGTTTCTTTTACTTTTCTAGGCAGAAAGTAGACCAGTTCCCTACCTCCTTCCCTTCCTCTGTGTCTCCCTGCCCCTCCCTCCCTCTCTCTCTCTCTCTCTCCTGAGACAGGGTTTCTCTGTGTAGCCCTGGCTGACCTGGATCTCGCTCTGTAGACCAGGCTGGCCTCGAACTCACAGAGATCCGCCTGGCTCTGCCTCCTGAGTGCTGGGATTAAAGGCGTGCGCCACCGCCACCACCGCCCGGCCCAGTCTCTTTTCTTGGCTATGCAGATGCTCTGCAGCCGCTGATCTACAGCCCCGCTTCCAGGCCAGCCTTCTGAAGCAAACTTTTGCCCTTTTGCCATCAATATTTCTTAGCATTCCAGGGACTTCAGTCTGTCCCCTCGCCCCACTGCCCATCCCATGTCTGTCCTTGGCCCTGAGGCAGCTTGTTTTGGACAGCAGCATTGACTCTATTCTGTGGCAGACTCCACTTTCCTAAACTGTAGGAAGAGCTACTGGGAGTTTTTTTTTTTTTTTTTTTTTTAGGTTTCTCAATTTGTTCCTAAACTAATTGTAAAGGAAACAATGTCATATCATTGTGGGGCATAGCATGCTTGTTTCGCACTCATGAGGCCGTGGGTTCAATTTCCAGCATCATGTAAACTGGGCTGCTGTGTACACAACAGGAAAGACTGGGCGAGCCCGGAGATGGGCAGCCATAGCCCTTCAGATAGTAGCCATTGCCAGGGAGAAGGGAAGGCTGACAGAGGACCCACGGCTCATCAGATGCAGAGACAACCGGAAACACCGCCCCCTGCACCTGGACTTCCACTTGGGGGGAGAGCAGTTGAATCCCCAGCACCCTGACCCACATCCTGCCGCAGCCCAGCTGTCCTGGTGAAAACAGCTTTCAAAAAGTCAGTTGTGTGCTGGAGGCTTACACTCTAGGGGCAGTTAACTGGGGGCCGGGGCCCCAGCCAGTGTTCCTCTTGCCTACCACCCTTCTCTGGCATTTTCGTGGCTGTCGTGGTCATTTCATCCACACCCTCTAGAACTGGGTACAGTCGTATGTGCAGCAGTTTCCAGAGGAGTCAGAGCCTTGGCAGATTCTCAAGAGTGTGCGACCCAGAAATGGTTAGACCTGTCCAGCAGCTGTCCCAACATCCTAACTGCCACCTAGCCCTACCCTTGCCCTCCCTCTCCTGATGATGCAGTTGGGTCCTGAGTCCTCTAACTTGCCAGGTGGCCTGGGATGAATCACTTTTTGTTTTTCTGATATTGTTTCCTCATGCGTAGTGGAGATTAAACAGCCCCTGCCTCCCAGCCTTGGGTTGGTCTGAGGACCATTTGTACAAGGTAGAGCTGGTGACTAGCAATCGACCGTGGACAGTTCAGGATGTTCCAGGTCAGTCCTCACTTCCTTGGCACCTTATAGCCACCCTGGGAGGCCAGCACTGTTGGCATTCCATTCTAGCCCCGGGCATTGTGATAAGGCCACACAGGAAGAAGTGCGGGGCTGGGATTTGAACTCTGACAGCTTTGATCCAGAGCTGGGAGCTTTGCCAACCCAGTGTCAGGCACAGGTCTAGTATCAAACTTTGCTTTTGCTTTTAATGCTGTGCACTTCTAAAAAGTTACTAAACTCTCTGGCCTCAGTTTCCCTCTGAGAATGGGAAGGAGTGTATCCCTTACAGTGTAGGCTCCTAAGTGGAGGAAGTGGGATGATGGATAGTAAGTGCCCTGCTAGATGTGATGACACTCATGGAATCCCAGCACTTGGGATGTGGAGACAGGAGGATCAGAAGGAGTTCAAAGGTCACCCTCACTACATAGTTCAAGGCTACCTGGACCAGGGAGGGCTCAAATAAAAGTTCAAAGTGAGTATCTAAGAAAAGATGGCTGCCGTTGTTATCTGGTGCAGATACCCTTTTCTTTCAGGTGGCCCCTTTAGGAACTGGGGGAGGGAGGGCCCCCCAGAAGCCAGAGCTGCCAGGGCACACAGCAGCTGCAGAGGCTCATAGGCATCTATTGTTTTTTGTCAGGAGACTCTTTGGCGCCCCCTGAGGTGGACTTTGACAGACTGCTGGCCAGTCTACAGGATCTGAGTGAGCTGGTCGTGGAGGGAGAGACCCAAGTGAAGCCAGTGCCTGGTGGGGCGCAGCTCCGTACCCTAGAGCCCATCCCACTAAAGCTCTACCGGAATGGCATTATGATGTTTGACGGGCCCTTCCGGCCCTTCTATGATCCCTCCACACAGGTAGGATGGGGCTCTGGCCCCATGCCTGCTCACCCCTGCTTGGAGATGGTGGAACCAGCTCACTTCACTAGCTTGCCCTCCACAAAGTACACAGGCCTGACCCCTCCAATCTTGGAGTTCCCAATATTTCCAGAGTATGATGCTTAGGGCTTGCCAACCAACAGGTAGCTGGTTTGGCGTAGCATGGCATAGCCTGGCATAGCCTGGCTACAGAGGCCTGTTCCCTCTCCTGCAGCGCTGCCTCCGGGACATACTGGACGGCTTCTTTCCCTCAGAGCTCCAGCGGCTGTATCCTGATGGAGTCCCCTTTAAGGTAACCAGTGGCTCCCCAGCCCCCCCGCTTCCCTGTGCGACTTCGGAGAGAATGGGGATAGCTGGCTCAGGGGTCGGCCATCCTAAGAGGGAGTCATCCACTGGGATGGTCAGGATGCCCTGCAGGAAGGTGAGGGAGCAGAGTGAGGAGGATGTCATTGCAAGAGGGGCCATAGTTCTCTCAAGCTGAGTAGCAGACAGTGCCCTCTGCTGGCATCTTGCAGGTACAGCGTTGGTGGGACCACTGCTCTGACACCCTCCCCCGCATTCAGGGCATCTTGACACCCTGGGGTTCCTGAGGAATCTATAATGCACAGGGGGCCTAGTTTTCCCCAGAAGCTTCTGAAACCACGTGGTTGGGGTGGAAGGCAGGCATGAGTTGCAAACACTGGAAAGAGGCGGTGCTGGCTGGGCTTCCAAGGACAGGAGGTGAGCCCATGGGTCGCCAGGGCTGAGTGAGCTGAGGGTGGCCATCACGGGGACCAGGAGGCAGCAGGCTCCAGAGGTGGGTGAGCTCCACGGCGAGGCTGTGTGCCACCATGATCCAAAAGACAGTGTGGGTCCTGACTCGTGGTTTTTGAGATTTCCAAAATCTTGGAACTAACTGCCTTGACAGAGCAACTGGGGACCTGTGGTGAAGGAGTCTGCCCTGCAGACAGGACAAGAGCCGGGCTCTGCCCTGTCCCGACATTCATCCCTTGTGTGACCAACTTCCAGTGTGTGTGTTGGGGGCGGGGGGAAGTCAGTACTATGGCCTCAGCTAGGGTGAGTAAGAGGGGTGTGTGCATGACGGGACCCGAGGTGGTAGCAACATGAACTGCGGTTCTTTTGTATTAGACCGTTGTGCTGGAGGCCTCTGGGCAAACGGGTGGGGGTCAGGTTTCAGGGCTGAAGAGTTGGGGGTCCCTGCTTCTGTGGCCCTTCTTTCTTGCCAGGTAAGCGACCTGCGCAGTCAGGTCTTCCCAGAGGACGGGCTGGGCTCATTCCCAGGTGAGGGTCGTGTGGTGGGCCGGCAGAAAATGCGCAAGAACTCGGACAGGTTGGAGGATACTTCAGGTAAGCCGGGCCCCAAGGTTGGCTGGGGGGCTGTGCAGAGCAAGCTCCAGGTGGCCTCTACCAGCACTTCCTGTCCCTCCTGGGCCAAGGTACCCAATGCCCTCCCTGCAGGCTCCAGGATGACTGCTGAGAAATTTCTGAACAGGCTTCCCAAGTGTGTAATCCGACAAGGCGAGGTGATTGACATCCGGGGCCCCATCAGGGACACCTTGCAGGTGAGGCCTGCCCTAATTACCCAGCTTTCTCCAGGGGACTTTATCACCAACCCTGGCTCAGCCTACAGTGTATTGCCAGGAGGCTCAGGCCTATAGGCCCCAAGTAAAGGCCAGGATGGCAAGGACACCATCAGAACTATATCATGTTTCTGGAGCTGGTGAGGACTCCGTGCTTTACCCCACAGGGCAGCTGGGTTGGCTACAGCTAAGGGGTTGGGGGTATGAGCCCTAGACCAGGGCATGGCCTTGAGCTTGGTGTGGATGCTTCTTAATTGTCCCACAGGCCTTTCAGATATCTTCTGTCTTCACTCCGTTCTTCCTTCCCAAGTGTCCACCCGAGAAAGCGGTGCCAAGTCTCAGTGTCTGAGACTCGTCTTCTCTGCCCGAGTTGTCTTGTCCAGTGTGGCCCTCCCCTGAGCTCCTCCCTGCAGCCCACCACTCTAGTCTAGGCTGCAGAGTGTCTCACACCCGTTCCGTGCTGGCCTTCCCACCTGCTAGCCACGTGCCCCCAGCATTGTTCTTTGTTGGAACTGTCTGGGGATTCTTGGAGAAAGCCAAGGTCCTTATCCAGCCCTGAACGTCCATTTTGTATCAGTGCCTTCCCCATCTCTACCCTTTCCTTCCTTCTGTCTGACTTGGTTCCTTGTTTCAAGAGCTGTAAACTGCTGGCAGGTTCCCACCATATCCCCTCCTTGCAGATTCCTGTTGGTCAGGATCTTTGTGTAGGGAGTGTCCCTGCTGTGTTTCCATTTCAGATGACTGCTACTCATCCTTCAGACTCAGCTCAGGTGTCTTCCTTCCATGAGCCCAGGCTAGCTTAGGTCCCCCAGCCTGGCCATCATCTGGTGGGCTTGTCTCTCACATTGGACTGGGAGAATGATGGTGTCGTCTCCCAGAGCCCCTTCCCTTTACACAGAACACCCCAGCTCTTTGGCTCACAGGTCTCATCCATCCCTGCTCAGGAATGAGTCAGTCTTCTCTAAGGGTGGAGGAAATGATGTAGGTGGGACCTAGGGCTCTGTCTACTTCTCCTGGCTGCCTTCCAGAACTGCTGCCCAATGCCTGTCCGGATCCAGGAGATCATAGTGGAGACACCTGCCTTGGCTTCTGAGCGGCAGAGGTGAGGGCTGGGCAGAGGGAGGAGAGCAGGGCAGAGAGGAAAGGACCTGGGAGCTGGGGAGCACTGAGGGCCTCTGGACCTGCAGGAGCCAGGAGTCGCCTGACATGCCGGTGCCTCCGCTCTCCATGCTGCGTATCAAGTCTGAGAATGGGGAGCAGGCCTTCCTGTTGATGATGCGGCCCGAGGACACTGTTGGCGATGTGCGCACCCTCTTAGCACAGGCCAGGTGGGTACAGGGCAGGGCTGGGGGCTGCAGGGAGTCCCTGGCCCCTTGGCCTAGGTTGATGTACTCTGATGGACACCCAGGAACATGGATGCGGCCACCTTTGAGATCTTCAGCACCTTTCCACCCACGGTCTACCAGGATGATGCCCTCACACTGCAGGCCGCAGGCCTGGTTCCCAATGCAACACTGCTGTTACGGCCTCCAAGGACCCTGCTGTTGAACCCCAGCTTTGGTACTGGCTCCGGCTCCCACCCTGGTTCAGGCTCACTTCCCTGAATAAAGTGCCGCCCCTGACACCATGAGCTCCACCAGGCTCTCTAGACAGGACTGTCTTGAGGGAAGGCTGGGCTAGGGAGGGGGCGGTACAGACACTCAGGCCTGTAACTGGAGCCTCAGCGGGCGTAGCCACAGGCTCTTTGTCCGCTAGGTTCCTCTTTCTCTCAAGTTGTGCTAAGTAGATCCTGTGGAGGTAGTGGCCAGCCCTAGCTGGGTTGACTGATATTCTCTGTCTCACCTGGGGCAGGGGAGCCTCAGTGGGGGTCAGGCCTCTGAAGACAGCTGGATGCATGTAAATCCACATGTTCACGCAGACACTTTTTCCATTCTGTGCACAAAACCACAAAACCACTGCCACAACCACCCCCATGCTCTCAATCTGATACAACTGCAGCTGTACACCTCCCATGGCACCCACACCGAATCTATCTCCAACACAGGAGGCAGTCCTGGGGCAGCCACCCACTGTCAGGCAGGCGGATCAACACCAGAACCTGCATGGGAAATTGAGGGTGACTCAGCTACCATGTCGAGAAACTGCATGTCAACCATGGTCATGTGCTGCGAGACACAGACACGTGCTCCACATGCACACACAGACGCAAATAACACAGCTGTAACAACCAGGACCACTGCTACCAAGCAGGGACCTAGGACACCATAACCAGACAGACTGCACCAGTGGAATGGGCGTTTAATTGTCTCTAGGATGCTCCCAGGAGAGGGACTTGCGGGGCCTTTGGCAGAGCTCTGGCGGATGGAACTAACAGAAATACCCATCAGGCAGTGCCAGGCGGGGAGGTAGCCCCACGGCCTGGCTAGGGGCAGCCAGCATTGGGGGCATTGCTTAAGACAATCTCTTGAGACCAATTGGTGAGTAAGGAATGTTGCCTCAGAAGGAAGGAGGAGGATACAGAAAGGACTTGGGTTTGCAGGGAGGGACTCCAAGGTTGGTCACAAGGTCCTTCAAGGCCTGGTGAGGAGTTGGGTAGGGATGGTGGCCATCCCTACTCAGGCCAGCTTCAGGAACTCTTGCAGTGTGTTCTGTTCCACGGCCTCCACGAAGAGTTCATAGTCCTGAGGGAGGGGTAGTCACCTGAGTGCAGATGCAGGGGACCCTACTGCTCTGTCCAGGTCTGACCCTGGCTGCAGTCTTCCAACACCTCCCAGACCCAAACCCCATACCCCGCAGTACTGGTCCCCGTTGACAATCTGGGGTGGGGTGGCCTTGGGGTTGCCTGCCAAGGCTCGCATCTCATCTCGAAGGGCGTTGTCCTGGGAGATGTCCACTAGCTGGTATTGGATTCGCTTCCCATCTAGGATGCGGGTCACCTCACTCTGCTGGGACTTGATCTAGGGGCAGAGGATTGACAGGGTTGGCAGGCAGGCAGGAAGGCAGGCAGGCTGGAGGATTTATGGAAGGAACTCTGGTCCGGTGTTAGCAGGAGCTTTTGTCCTGCCCACCCTACGGGGAGATTCTGACCACTAAGGGATGGGAAGGGTCCAAGGATGAGAGGGATCACCTACAGGAGTCTCAGAAAGAGAAGACGGTCAACTTCTGGGTAAGTCAGGGAAGCTGCACTCGGCCAGGATGAGGCCCTACATGAAAAACACCCTCCTCCACAGCCTCACAGTGGAGAGGGAGCGGGGATTAAGGAGGTGTGTATAGGGGGGTGTGCAAGAGAATGGGTGGCCCCACAATGGGGGATGGGTGTGGGCAGCTCATGCTGGGGATGCGGAGGGATCCCTGGTGGAGGGGCTCAGGCTGGGCCGCGTCCCCCGGACTAGACCTGGGAGGCCATACCCCGCACCTCACTGCCTCCATCGTGGGGGCGGCTCCCGGGCGCCGGTCGGAGCACAGGGAGACGGCCCGCCTTCCCCGGGCGCCGGCCCAGGCACACACTTACTTCACGAGAGCCGGTGACCGATGTGCTGTAGACGCGCAGACCACTCATGCTGCAGGAAAGGGACACGCAAAGCAACCGAGGGCTGGTGGGAGCGGCAGCTGCACGGCTAGAAACGACGCTGCCGCCGCGCTTGGGAGCGGTTTCCTTCCTGCTCCGCCCGCGAGTCAGTGCGTTCGCGGCCAATGAGCGGCGCAGGCGGGCAAGGCGGGGCCTGCATGACACCGCCCTGCGCTGGAGGCTCCCTCCCGGCCCTGCTCTGTGGCCTGGAGCCCGGAGGACCCCAGTCCCCAGCAGCTGTTTGGCTACACTCAGCCCTCTGGCTTGGGGCTCATGTCGTGTGGCTGGGAGGGGCCCAGAAAAAAAAAAAAAAAAAAAAAAAGGAAAAAAAGAAGCCGGGAAGGTTGGCAGAACGGTTCAGCTGAAAGCTTTTCCCAGTTTGCCCGGGTTTTGTACATGCAGTGCCCAGCGCAGTGCCACCCTGGTCTCCAGGTCCCTTAATCGTACAACTCAGCATGGAACTTTTGAAGGCGGGGAAAGGGGTGGTGGTGGCGCTGAGGGGCAGTGCAGCCAGGACACTTACTTCCCCTAAAGCACCTCTCCACTCAAACAGGCTCTGACAAGAAAGGGTGGTGGCTGTAAACTGGGGCCACACCCTTCAGAAGCCAGATGGAGAAGGAGGTAAGAAGCTGCAGGACAGCTCACTAGTGTGTAGAGGCAAAAGCTGGTGTCACAGGGAAGCCTGGCTCAAACTGGCCTTGGTAGAGATCCATAGCTGGTTTGGGGGTGGTCCCAGCTCAACTCTACCTTTATGGTGCAAATGACATCCCATAGCTTTGAATATTAGGAATTCAGCTGATGAGGGGGGAAGGAGTCCAGACCCACCCCCATTTTGGAGCAAGCAGTTAGGTTCACTATCCCGACCCCCACACACCCCTGAGTAGAGCCAGGGCTACACAGCTGACCGCCCAGGAAAGCCAATCCTGCCCTCTGAGGCATACTGCGTATCTGGTTATGGGGAAGTCACTTCCTCAGAGGCCACAGAAACCCAGAAGCTGCAACTCTGTAGTGATGACTGGCTGGTGGGGGAGCTCTCTGCAACAGAGTGTGGGCAGAGACCTCATCTGTCCCCACGCAGACAGAGCAGAAGTGGGAAGAGATTCAGCTACAAGCTGGATCTGCCTAAAGCCGTTCTGAGCTAGTCTTTGGCTCCACAAGCCAAAGTGGGGACCGGGCAAAGGATGCTGGGAGACAACGGAAAACTGAAGCATCTGTTAAAATGTTTTATTCTGTAATCAAAATAGGCAATACAAACCAGTCGACATAACAAAGATTCATATAAATAACTTTATAAACTTTACGAAGAAAAAATACCCGTGAGCATGGAGGCTGGGCTCCCAATGACCTAGGGTGGACACCAACCAGGCAGCTCTGGTTTTAGGAGGCAGGAGCCCAGAGGCTGAGGAGATAGCCGGCTGGGTGTGGCTACTCTGAAAAGGTAAGCCATCCATAAATAAAACACAAACTTATGAGAACACTTGAAAAGAAGGCCACTCAGGCCCGCCTTGGAGGTCCAGGATGCTTTTAACAGCCCAGAGACTTAGCAAAAGTCCCATCATGGCTGCCTCTGCAACCCCCAAACTACTCTGCTCCTCATACATATAGGCCCCCAGCTCCAAACTAGAGGAAGTTGAAGGGCTAGCCCAACAACCAGATAAAACTGAGACCATCCCTAAAATCAGGGGGCAAGAAAAACCAAAAAGCTGAGGGTCCAAAGGCCCCAGAGAAACAAAACACTAGGAAACATTGAACACTCTTAGAGCTGACCCACACTAGGTGCTCTAACTCTCAAGGAGGTCACAGAGGGAAAAGGAAATTCCCCCAACCCCAAACAAAGAGGCACAAATCAGAGGGCTAGCTACAGCCCCAGCCTTGGGAAGGGGTGAGCAGCTTGTGCAACCTGCAAACCATAGGGCCATCACAACAGAGGGGTCTGCACTTAGGCACCCCAAACGGGGCTACCTGGAAGGCCCGAGCAAAGGAGAAAGGCTATGCTGACCACATGCCAGGGCACTAGGGACACAGGGTAGCCAGAGTTTCCTGTAAAAGACAGCACAGCAGGCAGGATGAGGAGCCCTGCTGTAGTCCCCAAGCCAGCAATCCTAGTGGGGGACTTTGCTAAGGGGTAGATAACCCTGAGGCCTGTGTGGGGAACAACAGCCCTGAGGAAGCAGGTACCTGAGAAAACCCAGAAAGCCAGCTGGGTTCCCAGGAAGGCTGAAACACGGGGCCTGAGAATTCTTCAAAGGTTGCTACTCCTACTTAACCTTCAGGCCTCTCTTAAACAGCATCAGCAGGACCAAGGTATGGAGTAGGAATGAACATGGGTCATCCTGGAGGATGGAGAGGGGAAGTGAGCAGCCTGTTTGCTTCTGATGTCAGGTTAGGGCTGGGAACAGTTTGTGAGGACTTTATCAGTTGAATCTACAAAAAGGTTAATTAGTAACTCAGCCTTTCAGAGTAAGGTAACAGGTAAAGCATAACCCAATAAGGCAAAGCCAGTACACAGCCAAACAGGCAGGCTTCTCATCAACCCTGGCCCCAGACACAGGCTCTCCCCTGGGTGCAGCAGCAGAAGGCAGGACTGTCAGGGCAGGAACCTTCTGACGAGGCTACTGTCAGCCAGGCCCTCCCTGGCGCTCCTCACTGTGTGGCACAGTTTTCTCCCATGTCCTGGGCATATCTGTCTGACAGGCTGGTCCTTAAGTCCTCAATGTCACGACGCAGCTGTTGAACCTCTTCTAGTTTTCTCCTGATCACATCTGGCTTCTGCAAATCCAGCTGAGTCCCTGGGAGCTGGGTGGCTGACGAGAAGAGAATTTTAAGAGTGTTAGCAAATGAGCTGACTGAAACTTCATGAGGACAAATAAGCACTTCTTAAAGCACCATGATCATAGGACACAGCTTTCCCCTCCAGTACTGAGGACTGAGCCAGGGTTTTGCTTATACTAAGGACTCAACTACAAGCTATAGCTCCAAACTTAGGACACACTGGTTTCAATCTTGCCCTGCCACCCTGACATAAGTGGCCACCAGTCAGCCTGATAACAAACAAGCTGTGAGAGGAACAGAAGGCCAAGGGAGACAGTAAGACTTAGCGGTCACTGGGTGTGGGGCCGGGAAAGGTAAGAGACCTGAAGATCCAGAGCTGAAAGGCATCTTTGCCTGTCTCCTGCCCCCCTTTTTCAGATATGACACTTTTAAAGAACAAGCTGGTGGCCAGTTATGGTGGCGGTGGTGGCACAGGCCTTTAATCCCAGCACTTGGGAGGAAGAAGCAGGTGGATCTCTGTGACTTTGAGGCCAGCCTGGTCTACAGAGTGAGATCCAGAACAGCCAGCGCTACACAAAGAAACTGTCTCAAAAAACCAAAAAGAACAAGCTGGGAATAGTGAGCTGATAATTTGTTGCCTAAGGCCCACTTTCTGTTTGTCCTCTACCAAGCATCCTCTAAGGAGGCCTGTTTATGAAACACTTAATAACACTTTGATAACTCCCACAAGGCAATGGCCAGGCCTATGCACCTGGTTCACAATTACCGTAAGGACAGCAAAGTTGGATGGGTGAGAGAATGAAAGCCCTTTCGATGACTCACAGTGAATGCCTAGGAGCAGAGAGAGGTTAGGGTTGTGGCCCTGGGCCCTCTGGGTCACAATGCTGCAGACAGCTTGCAGATCTTGAAGGCAAATGGCCAGTTCCTGGTGCAGCTCATCTGCCAGCTGGGCCGTGTCTGGTGAAGATGCGGACCCCGGCTGGGCCTGGCGCAAGTGCTCTTGCAGCGTCAGATTCTTCTCAATCAGGTCCTGGTTTTGCACTGAGAGCTAAGCAAACAGATGGGTAAACTGATGAAGACCCAAAGGGAGGCAAAGATCTGTGTATCTGAATGGGCATGGGTGTGAAGGGGAAATTTAGTCACACTGTCCCTGCCCACTGTTACCCACACAGGCTTGGTGCCACCTTCCCTTCCCCCAACGCCTCTTTCCCTCTACAGATACTAGCTCCTCCTGTGTGTAGGCTGAGCCCAGGCCCTTAGGGACCCAGCACTGGAAAGGAAACTATTCCTCGGCAGGATCTGAGTCACCAGCCTCCAGGTTTCGGTCCAGGAACCAGAGAACTCTATCTGAAGCCAGTCCTTCAGCCAACTCTGTTAGCCAGGCTATTAGAGATGGCTTAACGTGAACAGTGAAATCTGAGGAGACATTGGTTTCAATCTCGCCCTGCCACCCTGACCAAAGTGGCTCTCAGCCAGCCTGATAACAGGCTGTCAGAGAAAAAGAGGGGCAAGGGACAGTAAGACTGGGAAAGGTCACAGACCTGAAGATCCAGAGCTGAAAGGGATCTTGTCTGTCCCCTCTCCCTGCCCCTTTTATTTTTGAGACAGGGTATCACATAGCCACGTCTGGCCTCCAACTTCCTACATAGCTGAGGATGACCTTGAACTTCTGATCCTCCTGTCTCCACCTTCCAAGTGCAGGAGTTAAAAGTATGTACCACTACCCCTACTTTATAGCTCAGGCCTTCACGAATGCAAGGCAAGTACCCTACCAATTGAGCTACATTCCCTAACCCAACTTTGCTTGTTTGCTTGATACAGGGCAGCCCTGGCTGACCTGGAACTCGGTGTAAACCAGACTGGCTTTGAACTTGTAGTCAGTCATCTTCTTGCCCTGCTCCAGGGAAGTAAGCATTCTACATTTCAAGCTCTCACTGTAGTACAGCTAGGCTTCCTTATACAGAGCAGCTATTTATTTAAGGCTATCTTTGTCTTCTCTCTTACTGAGAGCCCCCACTCCCCATCCCCTACCTCTGGTCTCTGCCACACTGGGTCATATAACAATCGTAGTTCTGGGAGATGTCTTCCTAGGCACTTGGCCAATGAACTCAGTGGGCCCTACTAACAACTCTATTCACTACATGAGTACCACCAAATCTTCATTCATTTTGGGGCTGTTTGTGTGTGAGACAGGCTTGCCTTGAACTCGGCCTCAACCTCCCAAGTGCTGGGATTACATGTACGTAAAGCCACACCCTGCTCCCTCAGTCTTCTCGATTTCCCCCGTCTCCAATCCCACAACCCCTTGGCTGCAGGAAGACTGAGTGGGGAGGGAGAAAAGGAGGAGATCCCACATCTAAAAAGCATTCCTGGGTGACTATGGCCACTCTAAAACAGGCCTAAAGCCTTTAACATACAGGGTAAGGAATGGGGTGGGAAATGGAGAGATCAGATTTGTGGAGGCTCTTTGGACCTAGCCAATGCTTACCTCCTTTACGGCTGTACGGATCTGCTGCAGGGCTATCTCCCTCCGCTGTGTCTCCTCTCTCAAGGCCTGGCTTATTCCTTCTTCTTGAGCCAGTTCTTGCTTTAGGCTCTAGAGACCACACAGTGAGATGTTGTGCAGAACATACCCAGGGTAACAAGTCTGACGTGGATGGCATCATCTCTCCCCTGTACTACACACTGAGGTGCCACCCTGCTACACAGCTGCTTTAAGGGTTAGATGAGAAGAGCCCAGGCCTGTTACTTTCCATGTAAACCAGGGGTTCTCAGCCTTCCCAATGCTGTGACCCTTGAATACAGGTCCCCATGTAGTGGTGACCCCCAACCATAAATTTATTTTTGTTGCTACTTCATAACTGTAATCTTGCTACTGTTATGAATCATAATGTACATATCTGTTTTCAGATAGACCCTGTTCAAGGGTCATTTGATCCCAAAGGGGCTGTGACCCACAGGTTGAGAAGCACAGATTTAAACCCTTTCGCTTAACGAGCCATTAACAACTAAAACCCTGGCGGTTTACACGCTCACCAAGTGCGAGAGCTTCCCGACAACAAGACCAGAAGAGGCAACTACACAGAGAGAGCTGGAAAGGCAGGCGGGCAGCCTTCAGCTTTTCCTCGGTGCGTTTCAAGTTTGGTGTGAAAACTCTTTTATTTTTTGCATATGTTATGTGTGTGCCACATGTGTAGTACACATGCGCATGTGCACTCTGTGTGGAGGTCAGAGGTTCCTGTGTCTTTTCTTGATTCCTCTCTACCTTAGCCTGCATCTGACTTCTGACTCCTAGCACTTACATGGGTGCTGGGGTCTGAACTCGGCTTTTTCTACTAATCCACATCCCCAGCCACCGGTGTAAAACCTTTTAGAGTTCAAAAAAACTTGAGTCAATCTCAAAAAAACTTGAGTCAATCTATTTCACTCAAGATTTCTCGGAGAATGCAATTAATGAACACTCCTACTTTGGCCCAAAATAGGAACCAGGAGTCATGGTTGGTTCTTTCCTATTCCTCAAACCCCTGCTTCTGTCAGTCGCTGACTCCTTCTAAATTGTCTTCCATCTGTCTCCTTACATCTCTTCTGTTACCATGCCTTATGCCTCAGTCCCCATTACCTCAATACATTTTCTGCAACAGTCCCCAGCTGCCTCTTTCTAGGATGTCAGTCTTCCAGGTGAGCCTGAACTGCAAACTTCACCATACCACACCATAACTAAATGTTCCCATCACCCCGCCGGTGGTGGTGCACGCCTTTAATCCCAGCACTCGGGAGGCAGAGCCAGGTGGATCTCTGTGAGTTTGAGGCCAGCCTGGTCTACAGAGCGAGATCCAGGACAGGCACCAAAATTACACAGAGAAACCCTGTCTTGAAAACAAACCAAAAAACAAACAAACAAACGATTCCCATCACCCACTAAAGATTAAAGTTAACACAGCAAGGAACTGGAGAGATGGCTCAGCAGTTAAAAACACTTGCTGTTCTTACAGAGGGCCTAGGTTTGGTGCCCAGCACACACAAGGTGGTTCACAACCATCCCAACTACAGTTTCAGGGGATCTGACATCTCTTCTGACCTCTGTGGGCACCAGGCACATACACGGTGCACAGACATACATGTAGGAAAAATAAAAGCTAACACCATAGGACAGACAAGACCTTCCCATAACCTCTCCACTCACTACCTAAATTCAAGAGTCATGCATTGCCGAAGATGTTTTGATCAATGATGGACTGCATATAAGACAGTGAGTTCCTGTAAGACACAGTCTAGTGATAAAGTGTCTTAATAGTATATTCTAATGCTCACAAAGATGAAATCATCTAAGTGCACATTTCTCAAAATGTATCCCCACTGGTAAGCAGTACATGGCTGTACTTCAATAGTATCAAACTGCTTTACAGGTTCATGTTAAACCATGCTGTTCCACATTTAAACCCTGATGTTCCTCCTACAGGATTTCCAGTTCCATCCTACTCAGCTGCTCTTTACCTGGCTAATGTCTCATCATTCACACTCAGGATCTCCAGAAACTTGACCTTGACCTCCCCTGCTCACACAGACTCTCCTGAGTTTACCCCCTAAGGTGGTATGAACCTGGCTCTCAGAGAACTATGCTGAAATGTCTATCATCTGTCTTCTAAACAAGACAGGAGGTCCAAAAGCACTGTTTCATTCTTCTTGTATACCAAACAACAAGCATACCACATGGCACAGAAGGCAATGAAATGTTAAGCTGAATCCCAAGCTTCCATCAGTTAAGTCCTATCCACCATGGGCAAAGCCTCCTGCTCACCTGGACTTGAGAGTGTAGCTGCTCTATCTTCAGCTGTTGCCTCTCCACCATCTGAAAGGCAAAGTTATCAAGAAAGCAAGAAAGGCTACAAGCACAAAGCTGATGTGCATGAGGATCTTTGATTCAATGCCAGCATTGTAAGACCAGGGTGAGGATTGGTTAGCACGACCTTCAGAAATCTAACTCGGACTCCTGATCTTCGTTGTCTACTTTCACAGCCCTGGGACTCGGTGCTCTAGTCTTAACAGTCTTACAGAGGAACTCGACAGTCCCCATGAGCACTTCTGTGGTGGGGGACCCTCAACTAATGACTGCAGGTCAGTGGAATTAACTTTTATACACACACACCCAGTACACATGGAGGTTCTTTAGGAAAAGAACGAATTCAGCTTTCTGAGTCTCCCTATCCAGGGCTACCATGGGTATGGGTTCAGAGATTTGGTCAGTGATCTACCCAAGGAGAGAACCTAAACTGTCCCAGCTTTCTGTGCCTCAATAGCTCACATAATCCCTGAACCATTTCTGCTGACCTATAACCTGTTTCACCAGCAGGTTACCGGATCTCTATTATTTGCTGAGTTGAGAAACTGTCCACCTCACTGGTTATGTTTTGATGAACATTAGTAGTCTCTCCAGGCCCTGAGCCAGGGCTGCAGTGCACCTGGGCTTCAGTACATCATTTTGGTTCACCTGATGGCATGCTGCTCCTAACTTCTGCATGTATTCCTGATAAGCAACTTGCTTGTCATAAGACTGAATACCTAAAATGCAAACTTACTATATAGGGCTGACTTCTCAGAAGACAGAAAAGCTTTTGGGAGCAGATCCTAGATGGCTTAAGACAGAATTCCTGATTCCTTCCCAGTACACAATCTCTTCTTTCCTCCCAGCCTATCCAGGCCAGAGCCCAGATACCCTTAATCACCTTTCGGAGGGAATCACATTCCTTCTGCTGGGATTCCATTTCCACTGTGAGACCTTCTCCACTGGCATCCTCCACAGACTGTTTATCTTGCAAGCTGAAAGACAATGTCTTCTTCTAGAACTATGAAATCAGAACCATTGTGGCTTTAATTCTTGGTTCTGTTATTTATTATGTCTTTGGAGCAAAACAGTTCCACCTTCCTACCCATAGCTGAGGATGATGTGATACAGGGTGTCCCTGACAGACGATATTCAATGTATTTGGTTTCCTCTGCTAGGAGCCAAAATCTATATAATATACCTTCAATTCTTTTTTTTTTTTTCCTTCATTCATTTTACACACCAATCAAAGATCCCTTTCTTCCCTCCTCCCACCCCCATCCCCGCCTCCCCCTCTCAATCTTTATTTGCCAAAGACTCTTGTATTCTGTTTTGATATTAAAAAATAAAATTTGAGCCAGGCAGTGGTGGTGTACGCCTTTAATCCCAGCACTTGGGAGGCAGAGGCAGCGGGATCTCTGTGAGTTTGAGGCTAGCCTGGTTTACAGAGTGAGTTCCAGGACAGCCAGGACTGTTTTTTTACAAAGAAACCCTGTCTCAAAAAAACCAAATAAATAAATAAAATTTGAAAAATATACAAGAACTCTTTTAGCTGAGCATGATGGTATATGCCTAAAATTCCAGTATGTTCTGGAAAAGAGACAGGAGGATTTGCTGGATTTCACAGCCAGCATTCAGTCAAACTGGGATACAGAGCAAGACACAAAACAAAACTCATCTTTCTTTTCTTGGTACACGGTGTTTACAGCAGAGCCAGCTTTGTCCCTGTCCTAAGTTATCTTTAACTGTCACCTTGGTACAAGTCATCTTGATGTACGACACCTTAGGGGAACTCATTTAAGGAACCCTCAAAGCCTTGACTCTTCAGTTTTCTAGATGAGATTGACTGCAGACAGTACCATCCCTAGTCAGGATGTCTTGGGCTGCATAAGAAATTAAACTTGGCTTCAGCCATTATGAAAGCATACTGTCCCTGCAGAGGACTTCCTGTTGCCTGCAAGATAGAGGACTCTCAGCTCTAGTATCAAGTCTGCCTGCATGCTGCCATACTCCCCACCATAATGATAATAGACTGAACCTCCAAAAGAGCAAAACACTCTAATTAAATGTTTTCCTTTATAAGAGTTGCCATGGTCTTGGTGTCTCTTCACAGCAATAAAAACCCAGAAGTGTTTTCCCAATCACACTACGATAAACCCCACTACACCACAAAGACAACTTTCCTATTAGTCACAATCCAAAGAAAACAAAGCTCTAAGAGGGGGGTTTGCACATTCACTTAAAATAGTAAGCAAGCAGGGTAGTTAACACCGCACCAGAACGAAACCCTCTCCTTCCCTCAAGTCTAAAGGGCATTACCTATGTCTAGCAGAGGAGAATTCTGCTTCTCTCTGTCTCAGGCTTTCCAGCTGAACCTCCTTCTCTCTGCAGGTTGCCTGGGTATCCTCCAGCAAAGTCTCCAGCTCAGCCACTCTCTCTTGCAGTTCTGTGTTCTTCAACTCTGCATCCTTAAGCTAAGAGACAGGACCCCATGCTTAGCTAAGGAAAACTGAGTGGCTATCTCAAACACCTGCAGTCCTTAAGCTGGGTATGGTAGGTAGCACATGCCTTTAGTCCCTGCAAGAGGCAGGCAGACCTCTGTGAGTTCAGGCCAATCTGCTCTACATAGTGAGTTCTAGACCAGCCAGGGATTTACAATGAGACCTTGTCTCCAAGAAACAAAACAAGGCTGGTGTGGTGACACACACCTTTAATCCCAGCACTCGGTAAGCAGAGGTAGGCGACCTCTATGAGTTCGAGGCCAGCCTGGTCTACATAGTAAGCTCCAGGACAGCAAGGACTACACCAAGAAACTTTTCTTTTAAAAAAAAAAAAAATCATCCAGTTGTGAATCTAGCTAGACATGACTCCTTTGAGATAGTCCTTTCAATAAGTCAGATAATGAGAATGGCCCCCTCCCTGGCCATTCCCTGCTTGCTCCCGGTACAGCTAGAGAGAGATTGCTGCTACCTGCTCGGTCTGCTTCTGATGATCTTCAAGGGTGGGCAGGTCAGCTAGATAGCGTTCCAAGGTCTCAATACGCTGCTGCTTCTCCCGGTTCTGCTCTGATTCCTTCTGACATTTCTTTTTCAAATTATTGATATGTTTATCACGGCCTTTGACCTAGTGAAAGAAATGTCAAAAATCTGTTTCTATTTATTCCTCTAAGGCTATGAACATTTTTCAGTGACTGCCCTTAGGGGTACATGTGTTCTTTCCCACAATGAAGACAGGAAGCTAAGTAACCTTAGCCATTTGAACTGGAACATAAACTACAGAGGTAACATTCCTGAACTTTCCAGTCAAGGGTAGGGATAAAGAGCACCTAAGAGCCGGGCAGTGGTAGCGCACGCCTTTAATCAAGCACTCGGGAGGCAGAGCCAGGCAGATCTCTATGAGTTCGGGCCAGCCTGGGCTACAGAGTGAGTTCCAGGACAGGCTTTTCCAAAGCTACACAGAGAAACCCTGTCACGAAAAACCAAAAAGAATAAAGGGCTGATGGCACAAGTGGGCTGAGCATCTTTCTTTGAGAAAGGGCTGTTTACAGAAATCTTGAACCCAAGTGACCTGGACAGACAGCAGAAGAATTAAAATCCCTTAAATAAAAACTTATTTACACTAGGCGGTAGTGGTACAGACCTTTAATCCCAGCACTCAGGAGGCAGATGCAGGTGGATCTCTGTGAGTTCGAGGCTAGCCTGGTCTACAAAGTGAGTATCAGGACAGCCAGGACTGTTACATAGAGAAATCTTGCCTCAAACAAACAAACAAACAAACAAACATGCCCCCAAAAAGAAAATTTTATTTACTTTATAATAATTGAAAAACAAAACAACAAAAGTGAAACTGGTTTCTGGACTGGAGGGATGACTCAGCAGTCAGAGCACTGGCTGCTCTTTAGAGGATCCAGGTTCTGTTCCCAGTACTCACACAGTGGCTCACAACCATCTGTACCTCCAGTTCCAGGGGATTTGACACCTTCCTCTGACCCCCAAGGGCACTACATGAATGTGGTGCACCGGCATACATGCAGGCAAAACACAGGCAGACATTAAAACCAAACCAAAGCAAACCAAACCGTAGCACTGCTGTAACATAATCATTTGTCTGATAAGGTAAATCTGTGAAAGGCACGGCTATTTCTATGGATTATATCCATTCTGCTAAATTATCATATTCCTAAAGCATAGCATAATGCCTGTCCCAGAAGGAACTCACTGAAGTGTTGCTGGAAGGAGATGTTTTCTTTGGCTTACAAATAAGGGAGTGAGGGGGAACAAAAGAAAAGAGGGAAAACGAGGCAGAGAATTATGTCAGAGCAGAGACACCTATTCTTCCATCCAAAGACATGACGATTCAAGTACAATCTTTGAAAATAAAAGCATGGGCTGGAGAGATGGCTCAGTGGTTAAGAGCACTGCTTGCTCTTCCAGAGGTCCTGAGTTCAACTCCCAGCAACCACATGGTGGCTCACAACCATCTCTAGTGGGATCCGATGCCCTCTTCTGGCATAAAGTTGTACATGCAGATAAAGCACTCATATACATCTTAAAAAATAAAATAAAATAAAAGCTTTATCCCAGGTGTAAGCTGTAACCATCCAGCTCTAAATCTGTAGTTCTCACAGTTTAGTTTGTACCAAAATCACTGGGATGTTCACTGAAAAATGATGATAAACCAGTTCTAGAGTAAAAGCCAAAAAGGTAAAGTGACCACATGTAAACATAAAGTATTAACGTTAAAAAAAAAAGGCAGATAAGCTGGGTATGGTGGCACATTCTTCTAACTCTACCACTCAGGAGTAGGAGGCTGGTGGACCTTTTTGAGCTGAGACCAGCCAGGGCTCCACAGGAAGATAGCAAGAAAAGAGACAAAAGTATGTGGTGTGGGTGTGGCAATCTACACATACTCCTAGTCTGTGTAGTTCTCAAGTGGAAGGACCGCCTCGAGCCTGAGGCCACCTGAACTACATGGTAGAGGCTAGATTACTCCAAGTCTTGACTATCTCAAAAACAAATAAATAAATAAAAAGAGGGGATACCATATGGAAGCTGGGAAGTCAGCTCAATGGGTGAGAGGATTGCTCTTGCTCTTCTAGAGGACCTGAGTTTGGTTCCCAGCACCCACATCAGGCAGCTCACAACCACCTCTAACTCTAGCTCCAGGGTTACTCAACACCCTCTATTCTCTCCCCCCCCCCCCTCTCTCTCTCTCACACACACACACACACACAC
>CABHPP010146959.1:33593-49496 GCA_902168425.1 Peromyscus attwateri
GTGGCATATATTCACACACATAAATGAAATCTTTAAAATAAAATGTATATGATATTTTAACATGTTTTCAAAAGATCAAAGTATGCAAAGAGAGATAAATCACTCATGGCAGAGGATTTAACCTTCATGGGAGTTACAGACCACTCCCATGAGCTTCTGTTCTTAAAGCACCAGGCACCTCTGGAAGCAGGTCTCAGTTACAGACCTGAAAATTCAGGGAATTCATTGTTAATTTCAATGCAAGTTAACCATCCCCATGCAGGCTTTCCCAACAAGAAATTTGAACTATACACCTGAGAGGTCAAATGAGAGGCTTGAAGACCCATGAACATCAATCCTTGGCAAGAGACAGGGTACAGTATTGGGCTGAGAACAAGTATAACTAAAAATCTATATACAACTCCAAGACTCTAAACCCTGTTGGCTGTCAGCACTGAGAATTCAAAGGCCAAACCTTTCTCATTTTTTGGTGACAGGGTCTCACTATGTAGCCTTAGTTAGCCTAGAACTTGCTGTAGAGACCAGGCTGGTCACAAACTCAGAAATATGTCTGCCTCTGCCTCCTGAGTGTTGGGATTAAAGTCATGCATCATCATGCCTGACATTGCTCCCCTTTAACATTATTTTATTAATTATTGTGTATATGTATGCTATGTGAATGTGGGCACATGGGGCACACATGTAGAGGTCAGAGAATAACTTTCAGGAGTTGGTTCTCTCCTTCCCTTGTGGGAACTAGGGACTGAACTCAGGTCATCAGGCCTTTTACCCACTGAGCTATCTCACTGTCCACCACAATTTAACAAGCCATGTGGTTAGTGCTGTCAACTTGATAGGATACAGAACCACTGAGGAGAGAAGCCTTTTGTCATCTGTGAGGGATTTAACTAGATTAGGTTACCCGAGCTGGGAAGACAAACCCTATGTGGGTGGTGTCACACATGGGCTGGGGTCTTGGACTGAATGCAAAGGCAGAAGAAAGCCTAGTGTGGCAGAAGCAGGTGAATTTCTATGAAATCAAGGCCAGTCTGGACAACACAATGAGATCTCCATTCCAAAAAAAAGCTGGTAAAATAACTCAGTGGGTAAAGGCACTTGCCACCAAGTCTGAAGACCTGAGTTCAATTACCAGGACCCACATAATGGAAGAAGAGAACCAATTCCCATAGGTTGTCGTCTGTGTACTTGCCCCATAATAAACAAATGAGACTTTAAAAAAGCACTGTTGTAACTTGTTTTGATACAAGTAGCCTAGAGCTAAATTAGTCCCCCAAGAACATTTCAGAGAAAGCTGTGAATTGGAGTACCAACAGAACCCCAACATTTTAAAAGATCTTCCCCAATGGTGACCAATTTTCTACTAAGGAATTCTAAGAACACCAACCAACTCACAATCTAGCTGCAAGCATGAAATCTTTCTCTTCTTTCCATGAGGATGAAGAGAAAGCAGACTGAATGGAGTTAAGGTTACCACAGGCACTTACACCTCCTGCAATGTGCAATCTGATACAACTGCCCTGGCTGGTTTCCCTCCAGAAAGTTGGCAGCACAAAAGACCTTGGGCTAGCGAGGGACTGTTCACCTCTCCCTGACTTGAGTAGTCTTGGAGAAATGAAGCAGGAAAGTAGAGTTCCATCTCTAGACTGGTGCTGTGTGAGAAGCCAATGGGGCTTCTCTGATTTGGGGAACAGACTAGAGACTATTTAGCAAAGAAGACCGACTACCAAACTCTCTCGTGGGTTAGAGGCATCAGCTTCTCAGCTCACCCTTTCTTCCTGTTTCTTCCCCTCCTCCGAATGCTTCTGTAGTGTCACTTTGAGAGATTCCCTGATGAGTTGAATTTCAACTTCTGAAGCAGAGAGTTTCTTCTCAAGCTCCATCTTTTCTTTGCTCAAGGCTTCTGTCTTCTGTGCAAACTGTGCCCGTAAAAAAGTGTTCTCTCGCTGCAACTCCTGCCAAAAACATTCTTAAGATGTAACTGGTTCCTTGTAATTACACATTTCCCATCATGCTCTAGGTCAAGTATCATCCTCCAGTGTTTCTTCAGGCATGCTTCTCAAGGACCAAGAGAGTCAGTATCACATATTACTGGAATCTGTTAAGTTTTGGAATCTTACTCATTGGTCCACTGAATCAGAAATACTAGGGACAGACAGATTCTAGTAATCTGTGCTATCAGCCCTCCAATTGACTCTGATGTTCGCTCAAGTTTCATAACCACTGTTTTAACATCAATACCTGGGGGATAGAGATGTGGCTCAATGACTAAGAGCACACTGGCTGCTCTTGCAGAGGACCCGGGTTCAGTTCCCAGCACCCAAACAGCAGCTAACATCCACCTGTAATTCCGGTTCCAGGAGATCTGAAGCCCCCTTCTGACCTCCATGGGCACCAGGCACACACATGGTATACAGACAGACAAAATACTCAAAGACATAAAATAGAAATAAAATTAAATAAAAACAAAAAACTACAGTAATATCCAAGGATGTATGCCACAGAGGAAGGACCACAAACAAACCACAGGACTGGTTTGAGGCCTAGCTCTCTCTACTCATACCTGTTTTCATCAGTCAATTAGAGAATATTCTACTGCTGTTAGATCAAACAGGCCTTCATACTATAATCTAATATTCATCACTCAAAAGCACAAAATGCATAAGTTCAGTTGACAAAGCAGATTCTTTCTCAACCCTACTGGACACTGACCTCAGTGAGAATATGGTTCTCTTTAAGCTGTTCCTAGATATGGAAGAATAAAAATAAGAACAGCTCTAAATCTCCCATGGCCTCTGCCACTCTTTATTTGGCCAGGGCTGGCAGACTGAGACTTCTAAGAATGTCTGGTAGTAGCTGTGCAGTTTGAGGCCAGCCTGGTCTACAGAGAGAGAGTTCCAGGACAGCCAGGGCTACAACAGAGAACCCCTGTCCTGAAAAAACAACAAATAAACTGTGGTGATATTGTGTTCCCCAAAATATTGTGCACCCTAATAAACTTATCTGGGGTCAGAGAACAGAACAGCCACTAGATATAGAAGCCAGAAAATAGTGGCACACACACCTTTAATCCTAGCATTCCAGAGGCAGAAGGCGGATCTCTGCAAGTTCAAAGCCACACTGGAAACAGCTAGGCATGGTGACTCACGCCTTTAATCCCAGGAAGTGATGGCAGAAAGCAGAAAGGTATATAAGGCGTGAGGACCAGGATCTAGAGCCTGGTTAAGCTTTTAGGCTTTTGAGCAGCAGCTCAGCTGAGACCCATTTTGGATGAGGACACAGAAGCTTCCAGTCTGAGGAAACAGGATCAGCTGAGGAATTGGCGAAGTGAGGAAGCTGTGGCTTGTCCTGTCTCTTTGATCTCCCAGCATTCGCCCCAGTACCTGGCTCCGGGTTTGTTTTTATTCATGAGAACTTTTAAGATTCGTGCTACACTGAACAAACCAACTAAACAATAAGACTTGTAAAATAAGGCTGCAGAGACGGCTCAGCACTGGACGCTCTTCCAAAGGACCTAGCTTTGACTCTAGAGCCCACGCAACAGCTTACAACCATCCGTTAACTCTAAATTCAGGGAGTTTAGAGGCCCTCTTCTGGCCTCCACAGACACTAGGCATGCAAGTGGTACACAGACATACAAGTAGTCACAATAGTCATATACAAGAGCTGGGGAAATGGCACACCATTTTAGATTACTTGTTGCTTCTGCATACCCTCTTCCGACTTCCTCAGGCATCAGGCATGAATGCTGTCATAATACATGCAGGCTACACATTCATACCCACAAATAAATCTTTTTTTTTAACCTCAGCCATACACATAAACAAACATAATAAAACACAAAGACTTCTAAGAATATTATTCAATGCTAGCACCTTACTAAAGCACTTTGCCTTCCTTCCCTCCCCAAGTATCTTCGATATCAAGACATCTGGACTCTCACCTGGTGTTCCCCTGAAGCCTTTTCTAACCTCACCAGAGTCCAGGAAAACTTAAGATGTTTACTCTTTAAGAGCAGGGCACCTTTATTATCTTGATTCCTTCTCTATTTCCTGGATATCTAAGCACAGGGAAAATACTAAATTATAGTAAGAAGAGTGCTACCCTGGGAGGTACATTTACCTGGAGCCTCAATAAGCAGACATCTCCAAAAGGGGCAGGACGACCCAAAATGGCACTGTGGACTTGTAGTTCACTCTCTCGTACTTTCTGCTCCAACTGAGAGATATGTTTCCTCTGCCTGCAAAAGCCAACAGTCAGATCTGAGATTAAACTACTTTACAGAATAAGTCCCTTTCCTTAGATAGAAGGGTAACAATCCTAGACCTTGATTCTAGATATCCCATTTTGGAAGGCAGCTATGTGTGCTACACCACTATACCACAAATGTATAATGGACACTATATTTTGCTGAAAAGGTAGGATCAAATGAGAAAAAAATTAAGGGGAAAAATGAGGAAAGATTTGCAGTAAACCAGTCATCCCCTGTAAGTCCTCCATAGAGGCCCTACAGAGAAACTGGCCTACCACATTAATAACAGGCAAGACTAGCTGCCCATCAGCCAGGCTCTACCTTGAGGCAAAGCATGGGTCTAAACAAGGGTTAGGTAAAGGGGGGGGCGGGCAGGCATAACCTGCCCTTGGAAGACCTCATTAGGCGCCTCCCTGGGAGACCCAACAGCGAAGCCTGGTCTTGCAGCAGCACCCCTGCCCTCTTACTTGTCAATGAGGAGCTCCTTTTCTTTCAGAAGATGTTCATTACTGTTCAAGATGCTAATCCACTGTGCTGGCTCTAAGGTGGGCAGTAAAGGAGCAAAAGCAGCAGGATGGTGACAGACGGCTCCATTCTGAAGCTGGAAGACAAACAGGCCAGCTGGGCTTGAGCCTGACCACAGGTACCTGGGAACACCTCAGCAGTACCCAGTTAGGATTGGAAGTCAAGGTCTAGTCTGGCTCTGCCTGATATAGTCAATGTTTTTAAAATAATTTTAGCTCTGATGCATGACTGGAAAGAACTTGCCACGGGGGATGTCTGCCAACTAAACACTCTGCTCAGGAAGTCTCTAGTTTCTAAGGTCAGTTATTAAATCAGGAGCTCATAGACCAGGGAAGGAGAATATACCATTTCCTTTCTTCTCACTCTTTAGCAGCACAAAGGGGGGTTGGGATGTGGTGGGGCTTAACAAAAAACAAAAAACAAAAAAACAAAAACAAACAAAAAAAAACACAACAAAAACCCAACCAAGAGTTCCGAGACATTCTCTATCCCAACACTGCTGCTTTTTGTTTTTGTTTTTGTTTTTTTGTTTTGTTTTGTTTTTTAGAGGCAGGGTCTAGCTAGACACACAGTCCTAGTTAGTCTGGAACTCACTATGTAGATCAAACTGGCTCCAATTCCTGCCTCTGCCTCCTGAAACAGGCATTCGACACCATACCCAGCTTCGAATGTTGATTGTGAGTGAGCGTGTGTGTGTGTGTGTGTGTGTGTGAGTGAGAGAGAGAGAGAGAGAGAGAGAGAGAGAGAGAGAGAGAGAGAGGGAGAGAACGAGAACAAGCAAGAACATGCGTGGATGTCCTGGGGTCTGGGGATGGAATTCATGTTCCAGGCTTGTACAGAAATGCCTTCACCTGCTGACCAATCTCACTGGCCCCTCAAAAATGATCTTTAGGGCTGGGCATGGTGGCCTTTAATCCCAGCACTGAGGAGGCAGGGGCAGGTGGATCTTTGTGAGTTCAAGACCAGCCTGGTCTACATAGCAAGCTCCAGGACAACTAGGACTACATAGAGAAACCCTGTCTCAAAAACCAAAACCATGTTCAAACCTTAGTTCTGCCACTTACCTTTTTTTGTGACCCTGAGCAGATTCAGTCTAGAAGCCTGTTAAATTTCTACCATTAGCTGATCAGGTACTATAGAATTAAGTACAATTCTGTACGTGAAAGGAACCAGCATATGAGTATGTGATTGGTGTTAGTGTCCTAACTTTTAAAGCTTTCATAATTCTCTGCTTTGGAGAACATATCTGGTCTTTTATCAGACCACCAACAGATTTAAAGGCCACGAACTCACATTTTCATTTCCTGTCTACAAACATCATTGGTTCTCACAAATGTTTTCTAGAGTTAAAACTTGTTAAGGACGAAGTAGGCTGGAGAGATGGCTTGGCAATTAAGAACATGTACTGCTCTTGCAGAGGACCTGAGTTAGTTCCTAGCACCCATGTCAGGTGGCTCCCAAACTGCCTTTAACTCCAGCTCCAGGGGGTCCACACTCTCTCCTGGTCTTCTTGGTCACTTCACTCACACACACAAACCCACACTCAAATATTCACATATAAATGTAGTAATACAGCCATGGCTACACAGAGAAACCCTGTCTCAAAAAACCAAAACAAACAAACAAAACCTAAAACTTATTAAGACAAAGGTTATGAGGAGGAACACAAGATGCAAAATTCAAGAAATGGTTCTCTACCTGCATTTGTTCCATCTGTAAACGAATCAATTCCAACTGCTGTCGACAAGTACTGAGCTCACAAGACTGTTCTCCAGGATGCCAAGGGTCAGGACTTGGTTGCCACACCTGAGAGGACAGTGACTTGGAAAGCCCAGGAGCAGGCTGGAGTCCCAAAGGGAGCACTCCACTGTTGCTGGCATGTGGTCCATTCCGTTCAAACACTGCACCACTGCCTGGTGCCTTCTTGGATTCTGGCAATACTTTGTATACATCCTTATTTGCATCAGATCTTGGGTTAGGGAAGTGGACTCGGTAATGTGGATCTGAATATAATGTCTCTACGATGGCAGGCTGGTTAAGGGTAGACTCCATGCTAGGAATATCAAACTTCCTCATCTCTCCCTCTCTTTCATGGCCGACTGCTGGAAACCAGGACTGCTGAATCCCATTTTCTCCAGCAGCACTAGGGAGATACATGAAATCTCTTGACAGGCCTGGAGAACGCTTCACTGCACCAAAGTCTCCATTTCTTGTCATCCCCACACCTTCAGCCAAACCTGACAAGGGGAGTTTAGAGGAAGAAGGCCCAGAAGGTGTAGAATTTGGTTTGGCAGGAGAGGCCCCCAAAGTAGAAGGCATTACATGGGCTGTTGGAATGGTTATGTGGCTTTTGATTGGCTGGAAAGAAGAGCTGCCACTTGAGCTGCAGAAATCTGTGAAGAGAAGAGTGTTCCATGAGTCAAAATTAAAGCACCAAGTTTTCTTGTTTGGCTGCTAGGCCAGATGCCGAATCAGAAGAAGCAGGCAGGAGTTGGAAGTGGTGGCTCACGCCTGTAATCTGCTAGGGAGTCAACTTGGGAGGTTGAATCACAAGGACTAGTATGGGCTACCCTAACAGTTCTGGGCCAGCCATGGCTAGAGTACCACCCTTGCTCCCTAGAAAAGGAAGAAAAAAAAAATCAAGCAAGAAGATACAATAACTTGAGAAATGTGTTCTAGTATCTCAAATGCTATGATTTTGAAGATATGCCAACAACAAAAGACAAGGATGGCTTCACTTTTAACTTGTATCATGTCTATTGTATTTCAATAAACTCTTGGTGGTCATCAAGCAAAGCTGAAAACAGCACTTAAAACAATCCCTTACTTTAAGGGAAATAGATTAGGCCCACTCTTCTGGAAGCTGGACAAATCTGAATTACAATCTAATCTAATAAAAATAAAATTCCTTCCAGGGAGTGCTGAAGCCCTCTGACCTCCAAAAGCTCCTCAGTGAAAGTGAGCAATGAGTCCAAACTACCTGAAGACAGGAGAGAGACGTGCTGCTGGGGATCCAGGGCAGGAGCGCAGCATCGGAGTCAGGACTGTTCTCTCCCACACCCCAGAGCCGACTGCCTGGACATTCGAGGTTATTCTTAGTAACTCTCAGGTTTCATCCTAGCACACTGAGCACGCTCAAGAGGGTAAATACAGAAATCTTCTATTTTATATTTTGTTTTCCACTTACCCACTTGTCTGTACTAGAATGTGATTTTAAACTGTTTTTAAAACTTTTTTTCAGACTAAATTTATATTTATTTGAGGCCTACCTGGGCTATATAGCTAGCTGAAAGCCAACCTGAGGGTTTCTCTTTCTCTCTCTCTCTCTCTCTCTCTCTCTCTCTCTCTTTCTGGTTTTGTTTTGTGAGACAGGGTTTCTCTGTATAACAGTCCTGGCTGTCCTGGAACTCTCTGTAGACCAGGCTGGCCTCAAACTCAGGAGATCCACCTGCCTCTGCCTCCCAAGTGCTGGGATTAAAGGTGTGTAAAACCACCACCCGGCCAGGCTGAGTTTATAATAAGACCCTGTCTCAAAATAAAACGTCTCCAAAATCAAACAAGTAACAAAAACCAAACACATCCAATCCAAGTTATCCCTTGTAATTTATGTGAAGTATCCAACTTCCTATATTCAGGTTATCCTGGCGGCATATAAAAGATTATACTAAAAACAAAACAAAACCCCCCAAAACTAAGCCTAGAATGGGTGTACACCCCTATAATCCCAGCACACCTGGGAGGCTGAGGAAGGAGGACTACAAACTCAAGGCCAGCTTGAGCTACATATAAAGCTCTAGGCAGGCTAGGCTACCGTGTCCAAACCAAACAAGCACACAGAATTCCTCTGAAAACCTGAAGAAGCTCTGGTAACATGCTGTAAGTCTAAGACCACTAGGCAATCGGTCTGACAACCTTGGTATCAAGCTGGATGATGGAATACCATCCTACAGCTCTCCTAAGCCGCGCACCCCCCCACCCCCACCCCCCACCCCCACCCCCGTTCCCACAGCAATGGTAATGGAGGAGGACAGACACTGGAAGGGCTGCTAAGACAACTAACTCAGACTTTAAAATATCAAGTCCACCTCAAGTCTGATTTGCCTTTTAGAACATTTTGAAAGAGAACAGCAATATTTATTTTCAAACGTGCACTATATTCTATGATTTTCAAAGGTATTCCAGATTTAGTTTATATATAGACAGCCACGGTTCCCCAAATCATGAAGCCTTTGATAGTTCAAAGGTATAATTCTAAATCTCTTAGTCACATCCTGTCACCTCAAAAAGCAGTCCATTCTTCCCAGGAACCCTCCTTTCATGGAATGGAAAGAGTCAGCTATTGCTAAAATCAATCAGTTTTGACCACATTCCACACTGGTTATCAAGGATGCTAGTTTGAATCAGCCCAGCAACTACAGGTTGAATAATTCTGTTCTGAAGCAACTGGGACCAAAAATGGTGTAAATGTTGGAATGGAAAAAGGATATAAATGTGACTTTGGGATATTTGCACAGATTTGACTGATTGGGCATCCATAACCCAAAATTCTGAAATCTAAAAAGCCTAACTAAAAAATCAAGGACTGGATATAGTAAGGCGTGCCTGTAATTCCATCAGTTGTCTTACTATCTTTGGCTACATTGTGACTTCAAGGTCAGCCTGGGCTATTACATGAGACACTGTCTCAAAAATCTAAAAAAATTAAAACCTCATGGCATAGGACTGGGGATATAGTCCAGTGATAGAACATTTGCCTAACATGTACGAAAGTCCTCAGTTTGATTTCCAGCAACACAAACAGTAACAGTATATAAACAAAAATGGCAGAAAAGTAGGCTGGGAGAGATTGTTCAGTTGGTAAAGTACTTGCTGTGGAGAATATGGAATCCTGAGTTCAATTACCAGCACCCATGTTAAAAAAAAAAAAAAAGGCAGAGAAGGATGAGAAAGATAACAAAAGCCTTTCATCCCGGTGCCAGGGAGACAAGAGATAGGGGGATTCTTGAGTCTCGTTGGCCAACCAGTCTGAGTGAGTGAGCTCTAGGTTCAGTTGGTGGACTGAGTGTGCTTGTCTAGCATGCAGAGTCCTGGCTGGGTTTGATCTCTGACACTGTTTAAACTAGTATATGCCAATTTTCAGAAAGTGGAGGTAATCTTAGCACTTAGGAGGTAGAGGCAGAAGTTCACCGTCATTCTCAGCTACATAGCAAGGTGGAGGCTAGCCTGAAATACATGAGACTGTCTCAACAAACAAACTGATCAACCAGAGCCAGTGAGATGGCTCAGTAGTTAAAGGCACTTACCCCCAAGCCTTTACTGCCAAGCCTAACAATTTAAGTTCCCTGGGACTCATGGTAGAGAGAACTGACTGCCACAAGCAGACCTTTGACTGCCACACTGTATACCATGGCATGTGATCACAGGTATAATACACACACATAAAAAGAAGAAATGTTAAATACCATATGTATTATGAAGCCTTTCTTTCTGTTTTGCTGTTTTTTATTATTAACTTTGCTTAATATTTTGAAGGTTCATCTAATTCAAACAACATGAATACTTCATTTGTTTTATTTTATTTTATTTTTTTTGGTTTTTCGAGACAGGGTTTCTCTATAGCTTTGTGCCTTTCCTGGATCTTGCTCTGTAGACCAGGCTGGCCTCGAACTCACAGAGATCCGCCTGGCTCTGCCTCCCAAGTGCTGGGATTAAAGGCGTGCACCACAACCGCCCGGCCATTTGTTTTATTCTAAGATTTTATATGGACATATAACATTTTTTTAGTTATCCTTTCATCAGCTGTGAATGTGTTTTTACTTTTTGCTCATTACGAATAAGGCTGCTATGAACATTCATGTTCACATGTTTTCATTTCTCTTGGCTATAAACCTAAAAGTATAACTATTAACTTAAAAGTTATCTTCAGGTAGAACACTTGTCAAGCATGCATGAAGCCCTGGGTTTAATCCCTAGTACCATGAAAATCAGGCATAGTGGCACATCTGGAAGAGAATCAGAAGTTCAAGGTCATTCTCAGCTATGTAGGGAGTTTGAGGCTAAGCTGGAATACATGAGACTGTTTCAAGGAAGGAAAAAAAAAAAAAACCTTTATATTTAAATTGCCAGATTTTTTTCCAAAGCAACTACAACATTTTACATTCCTACCAGTTACATACGAAGATTCCAATTTATCTACATATTTAGTTACAAACACACACAGAGTACTTTTTTTATTTTTTGAAACAGGGTCTTGCTATGTAGCCCAAGCTGGCCTTGAACTAGTATGCTACCATTCCTACTTCATTATATTTTTATTACTAGCTGGCCATGGTGGCACACACCTGTAATACAAGCACTCTGAGAGATAGATGCAGGAAAATAGGTTATTCTTGACTACACAGCAAGTTCAAAGACAGCCTGCTCTACATAAGACACTGTCCCCTAAACCGAAAAATAATATGCACACTTAAAAAAAGGTTTCTTTTATTTTATTCATGAGTGTTATGTCTGCATGTGTACCACATGATTCCCTGTAACTTCAGTTACAGACTGTTGTGAATTACCTGATGTGGGTGCTAGAAAATAAACTTGGGTCCTTTAGAAGAGCAACAAGTTGCGGGCAGTGGTGGCGCACGCCTTTACTCCCAGCACTCCCCAGCACTCGGGAGGCAGATCCAGGCAGATCTCAGATCTCTGTGAGTTCAAGGCCAGCCTGGTCTACAGAGCCAGATCCAGGACAGGCACCAAAACTACACAGAAAAACCCTGTCTCAAAAAACCATAAAAAACAAACAAACAAAAAAGAGCAACAAGTGCTCTTAACTGATGAGCCATCACTCCAGTCCCCTAAATGGTAATTTTTTGTTTTTTTGCTTTTACGAGATAGGGTCTCACTATGTAGCTTTGGTTATCCTGAACTCAGTAAACCAGATCAAGCTGGCCTGCCTCTGCCTTCTGAGTGCTGGGATTAAAAAGTCTGCAGCCCATAAATAGTAATTCTTACCATTAGACCTTCTGCCCTCTAAGCTCCATCTAAATGCCTTGTAAAGTACTGACTGGTAGTTGGTATGGAAGTGCAAAAACAAGTGGCAGAGATATTAAAGATACAAAAATGTTACAAGCAAGGGGCTCAGGAAAGGAAAGGGACAGAGAGAGCCTCGTAGGACTACTGGACAGTCACAGCAGTAACACTGGCATAGCTAGTAGAAGCAACTGAAGATGGGACAGCACAAAGGGGCCTAGATTAAAGAAGGAAAAAAAACAGACAAGGGCTCTGTCTGACTGGCAGAACACCTGCCTAGCATGTGTGAGGAGGACCCAAGAGTCAACCTCTAGTACCAGAAACAATCAAAAACCAGGTCTGTGTATTCATGCCATAGTAAGAAACAAACTTGGTGATATTAAGAAATAAAAAGTAATTATTCATGATTATTCAGATTCCATAACTGAACAGCCTGACCTTATGATCATTCTGTAAATGACAATACATAGGGAATTCAAATTGAAAATGGCAGCCTATGTTAACAATCGAATCCAACCTTACCCTCTGCAATGTCTGAGCATGAAGTTCCAATGGCTGTGTCCCCACTGTCAGCAATGCTCGAGCAGCGGCTAAAGCGGCTCCGAAAGGCCTCTGAAATAACTGGTGTCTGCCATTCAGTTCCCAGAGAACTGCCTTTTTGAATCACATTGGAACCTGTAATAAGAGACATTTTTCACTTTGGTGTGAACCACCTGATGAAACTCAATGAAGTACTTTGTGTGTGTGGGTGGGGGGGGCAGTAAAGTCAGTAAATTTTCATTTAGGGGATTTCAGATGTAATTCCTTCACTGTCCATCCACATTGCTGAAGTTCATGATTTCTCAAGATAACCCTTTTTCAAATAATTGGTGATGAATCCAGTTGTGTTATTAGTCCTGGATGACAAGAATATGGAAGTAATCAACAAAGTGCCTGAAGCTTACGTTCTACCTACCTACATTACAACACCTTACAACTAGCAACACAGAAAAATTTATAATAGATCCTTGCTCTAAGCATGTACTATAGTGATAATTTGCAATGTGGTTCTTAAAAACCTCATCAGCAATAAAATGTTCCTGACAGGTTGTCTACTAACAACGTAGTATACGGAAAAACCCTAGTGGTTTTTCTTAGATTATGCCCACAGCAAATGAGAAATTGTATTCTAAAAGCACTGGTAACAACCACTTCAAAGAACTTTTTTGTCTTGCTTTGTTTTCGAGACAGTTTCTCTGTGTAGCCCTGGCTGTCTTGGAACTCTCTGTAGACCAGGCTGGCTTCACACTCACAGAAATCCGCCTGTCTCTGCCTCCCAAGTGCTGGGATTAAAGGAATGCACCACCATCGCCTGGCTTACGTGGTTTGTTAATGGGTGTTGTTAGCATTCTGAACAAAAATATTCCTCAATGTATAGCCTATGTAGTCTACACATCATAGAATGGTTTAATATCATTGGCTTCTACAAACAATACCAGCAGCAACCCTCATTCAATCACAATGATGTGTGAATGAATTATCCTACAAGTCCCAAGGCTACACAAAGAAACAGATACTTGTTAAAAACTACTGCTAGTCTGAACCAGGGTATCCTCAACAAGTCAATCCAGATAAATTTTGAAAGTCAATCTAAAAAGTTTAAGGTGGGTCAGTTGTGATGGTGCATGCCTTTAATCCGGCACAGAGACAGGTCTCTTTGAGTTCAAGGTTAGCCAGGGATACAGATCAAGTTCCAATCTAGCCAGGGTTACATAGTGAGACCCTGTCTCAAAAAAAAAAAAAGTTACCTTGACAGCAATACAAAGGGGCTGGAGAGATGGTTCAGCAATTAAGAGCACTGGCTGCTCTTCTAGGGACCCAGGTTTGATACTCAGCACCCACATGATGGCTCACAACCATCTTTAACTCCAGTTCCATGGGATCTGAGGCCCTGTTCTGGCCTCTAAGAACACCAGGCATGAACTTGGTGCACAGATATACATGCAGGCAGAACATGCATACACACAAAATCATTAAAAAAAATTTAAATGTAAAATATTAAACCACTTCAGTTCCTGAGCAGGTAAGAAAAAGCAAGACTAATAGAATTTGCCTTCAAAGTTTGTTTTATGTACTAGTAGGTTAGATTAGGATTTTTTAAAAATTAACAGTCACGGAAATGGCTCAGTGATTAAGAGCACATACTGCTCTGAGTATCCAAGTTCAGTTCCCAGCACCTGTGACTTCTGCTCTAGGGGAATTCATTACCCTCTTCTGACCTGGCCTAACACCTATACTCATGTGCATACACCCACACATAAACATTTAACTTTTCTTTAATCTTTAAAAAATTTATTAACATACTAGCAAAGCCAGTATTTTAGCCAAGGCAAGAAGATGTTCCCAAGTTTGAGGCCAGCCTGGACTACATAGCAAGCGCTTGTCTACAAAACCAGTAAGAAACAAACAAAACACAAAGCAAGTCCTAGAAAGACTTGAATCCAAATTATTTTGGTTTTTGAGACAATATCACCTATTCCTTCAAACTCTTGATCCTCTGCCTTGGCCTCAAGTGTGTGTGCTACTGGCTTGTTTTTATCATTTGTTTATCATTATTTTCTTTCTTTAGAAGAGTCGTGGATGTAGTTCAGTGGCAGAGTTCTTGTCTTGCATCTACAAAGCTCAGGGTTCAAAGCTTAGCAACACCAAAAGAAAAAAAAAATATATATATTATTTCTCTTGTGAGGTAGGTTCTGGATGCACACACAGCCCAGGATGGCCTTGAAGCTTTGATCTGCTTCTGTCTCCCAAGAGCTGTGTGTGGGATGCACTACCATGATCTAGAGATAAATTCCCACAGTTGGTATCCAAGAATTCCAATCTTTGCAGACTAGCACTGTGAGAGCCCACAACTGACTCAGTTTCCCAGTTTGAATCTGAAGTCTATTCTGAGTCAATAGAGTTCAAGCTTGCTTGCTCCAGGGCTGTGAGAAAGTCCTGATTAGCCTGCAGAGTCTCCTTGAAGGGCTGTGAGAAAGTCCTGATTAGCCCATAGGAAGAAACACACTCTCTAGCTAGACACAGGCTGCTGATGCCAGCCAGAGGTACATAGAGATAGAAAATGGAACTGCCTGCTCCTTGACGCAAGGCAGGATAGATAGTGGTTGAATGCCTGTGCTGTGCATTGTTCTACCTCTGTCCTTCAAAACTGTATATAAGCTGGCTGTGAAAAAACTCAAGGCTGTCCGGCATTGACCGGCAGACCTCTCAACTGTTTCTTCATTGTCTCTTCAATCCGCATGCCTCTACCCAGCTACCCAGCTGACTGTCGGCAGGCCCCGACATAGCACGTGAGTACAACATAGTGATTCACGCTGTTTGTTTCCCCCTATTTCACACAGAACACTATCTCTCATAGTCAGACATAAAAGTTAACCTCTGGATAACCTCTGGACTCCACATGCACAAGGGAGCATATCCGAACACACTTGCAATACATACACATACACACACACATACACACACACACACACACACACACACACACACACAGCAGAAGCCAAAATTTAACACAGAAGGCTTCTTACCTGGTGAAGTAGCATGAGAAGACCTGTCATTTGGATATTTTTCTTGCATGGCCATCAGTCACCTGAGACAACTGTAGAATTAAAGAGTAACTAGTCAGAACTTTCTAGTATCTTTAAAAATTATCTGTAACTCAGTTCCCACTGGATGAAACTAAAACAAAACAAAAAAATCATAATCTTGATATAATAAAAATAAATTCAGGCGGTGGTGGCGCACACCTTTAATCCCAGCACTCGGGAGGCAGAGGCAGGCCTGTGAGTTCGAGGCCAGCCTGGTCTACAAAGTGTGTTCCAGGAAAGGCGCAAAGCTACACAGAGAAACCCTGTCTCAAAAAACCAAACCAAACCAAAAAAACCCAAAAAACCAAACAAACAAACAAAACAAACAAACAAACAAAACCAAAAAACCAAATTCAGTTTCCTCCTAACAATATGCTTCTGACATCAGACTGTGTGTGTGTGTGTGGGGGGGGTATTCCAACTGTCCCACTTTCAATGTCACCCTAATTCTCAGCTTGTTTCACCCATGCTTCTTATCAACTA
>CABHPP010146960.1:0-10175 GCA_902168425.1 Peromyscus attwateri
TGTGGCCACCGTCCATCGGAAGTCAGACTCAGGACCCCAGGGAATCCAAGTGTCGCATCCATTTCTCAAGTCTAGACACAGAGAGAATCTGCCAGTCCCTATGCCCATCACTGGGTTCTCTTAGCAAAGATTGCTTGTCTCCAACAGTCTATTATCAGCTGGCCATTTATTGAGGGCATTCCATGCCCACAGCACAGAACTAAGGTGCTTTTTACATATTATGTTAAGGAATCCTCAAAACGGTACTGTGGGACCGGAGCATTGCTCAGTGGTGGAGCCCTGCTTAGGAAGAGAGGCCACTGGCTCCATCCCAACGCTCTGAAGTAGGTCTGATGGGAAAAAGGCATCCCTCCTCCCATTCTGGTAACTGCTCCCCAACTTTCTCTAGAGGTGGGGACACACCACTCGCCACTCTCCATTCAATAGGTCAGAAGACACCAGTCTGAATCCAGCTGTCACAGCTGTTGACGGTCCTAGTCATAGCAAATGGCTCTGAAAGGAACATGTGACCCAGCTGGGCAAATGTAAGTCTGCCGAGATCTCTTTTGACAAGGCGGCCTCTCAGCGAGGCTGAGCTGGTGCTGGCCCTGCGGGACTGAGGAGGACGTCCCTAAGAGTGAAGGCAGTCCCAAGGCAGGGTGAGCCGGAGGTGACAGGGCAGAGGCCCTCTCTGAGCTTGCGGCATGGGGACTCTGCCCAACTGAACAGCCTGCATCACTTTTTGCTAAGTGGGACCTGTCACATGAGGGAGAGACGCAACACACAGACACGGTCATTTCTCAGATGAGGCGACCTGCATGTCAAACTGTCTAAAGCCGCACACAGTTCCGTGACCTGAACCTCTGGTGCCGGCAGAGCCTCCAGCCAATGGCCACACTCTGTAGTCAGGGTGTCACTCAGGCTCACGGTGTTAAGGACACTCAGCACTGCACACAGCAGCAGCTCTCACACAGGTTCAGTCTCAGACACAATGTGTGTGCCTTCTGCTCACCACAGCCAGATCCCTAACAATCCCCATTTGCAAGTGTGCAGATTCCCGCCAGCATTCCTAGCCTCTGTCCTGCTCTAGACTTTGGCAACCCTCAGGAGGGGACCACACCTTGTCTCCACGCCGAGGATCTCCTGCTGAGACACCCCTTCCACAGACCCAGCTTCGGCAACGAGGATGCGGATGGTGAGCTGGGCAGGGACTTCCAGGCAGATGCCATTTGCGCTGCTCAGGAGCAAGTCAGCACCTGTATCGGGGGCGTCAACACCTGCAGGAATGTGGAGTGAGACATCTGTTAAGAGCAGCCGTCCTATAGTGTCACACATGGCACCCTAAGGAATGGAAGGTGACACGGCCTGGCTCCCAGTCCCGGCTCCCAGTCCCAAGGCTCTACTCTCTAGCAAGCTCTGACTGTCGTCACTCCACGGCTATGTGACCTCACGTCCACCCAGCAGAAACAGGTACTACTCACCTGGGTGGTGTCTAAATGCTTCCCTGTGTGGGTGAATGAGGTTCCCAACCCACATAATAAAACTAAAGCATAAAGAGTCAGTGTCTGGAGCTGCAGAGATGTCTCAGCACTTCGGAGCACGGGCTGCTCTTGTGGACGGCACAAGTTCAGTTCCCAGCGCCAACATATAACTTCAGTTCCCAACAACCACCTATAACTCCAACTCCAGGGGATCTGATGCCCTCTTCTGGCCTCCTAGGGCACCAGCACACATACAGCATAAACTTACACAGACAGACAAGACACATGTGCGCGCGCGCGCGCGCGCACACATACACACACACACACACAAATAAAAATAAAATCTGTTGGGGACAATGCAGGACTACAGTAAAGAGACACAGGCTATACCCCCGTAATTAGATTGGTGACTACCCTAACTGTCATCATAGAGCCTTCATCCAGTAACTGATGGAAGCAGATGCAGAGATCCACAGCCAAGCACCAGGCTGAGCTCCGGTAGTCCAGTCAAAGAGAGGGAAGAGGGATTATATGAGCAAGGGGTCAAGATCATGATGGGGAAATCTACAGAGACAACTGAACCAAGCTCATAGGAACTCACAAACTTTAGACCAACAGCTGAGGAACCTGCATGGGACTGGACTAGACCCTCTGCATTCAGGAGACAGTTGTGTAGCTGGGTCTGTTTGAGGGGTCCCTGACAGTGGGATCAGGATCTATCCCTGGTGTATGAGCTGGCTTTCTGGAGCCCACTACCTATGGTTGGATGCCTTGCTCAGCCTCTATGTAGGGGAGAGGGGTGTTGTCCTGCTTCAACTGAATGTACCAGGCTTTGCTGACTCCCCATGGAAGCCCTTACCCTTTCAGAGGAGGGGATGGGGGGGTAGGTCAGGGGTGGGAAGGCTGGCGGGGAGCAGGAGAAGGGATGAGAGAGTAATCTGTGGTTGGTATGTAAAATGAATTTAAAAATTCTTAAATTAAAAAAAAAAGTCACAGGCTATGCTAGACCGTCATCGCCCTATCAGAAGTCATATAAAAAGATATTTAAAACTCACCCTAGCATCTTTGGTTCCTATGGGTTAGATAAATAATCAATTTCCTGCCTGGAGGCACTGTAATAACACTACCAAGCCCAGGGTCACAGGAGAGCGAGCTATGCAGGCCCCTTAAAGCCACACTGGTCCCAGCTCAGTCCCCTACAAAGTGAACAATTCAGAGCCAGTGACCGTCTCCACTTTCAGGCTGTTTCTTTTTGTGGACTGGTTTTGGATCTGGGAGGAAGTTGGTGCTGGGCTCAAACCCAGGGCCCTGCACAGACTAGGCAGGAAACTGAGTCACATTTCGGTTCGATTCACTTTCAGATCTTCCTGTAGAGAACTCTCCGGATCACAAGAGTCCCTCCCCGTTTCCTAGCACTCACGAATCTGATTTTTACACATCTGCCCATGCTGGGTGTTGCACACAAATGGATTCGGAGGTCTAGGTTGTCTGTATCTAGGCCCCTTTCCCTCAGCACTACCCTTTCAAACTCTCTGACAAAGTGGCTTCTATAAACTACCAGGTCAGCTCTCAATGCCAATATTCTTGGGAGCTCAAAACAGTAGTTCAAATTGATGTGCCTTATAGGTCTCCAAGCCCAGACTTGGAGGAAGCTCACGGGGGTTTCCTGTGTGAAGCAAAAGCCGTGACAGAGCTGTGAAAAGCTTCCTGCCTGCAGTAGAGAGCCCTAGTCAAATACATCGGGCTCTAGAGCCATGGGTGGCACCCACAGGCTCAACAGCAGTAGGCTTCTGTGCCTGGCCACACACTCACGTATGACCTCCAGCCAGCCATCACTCAGATCGCCGCCGTAGTCCGAGTTGCCTCTCCTCGCGACGTGTGTCGCTTGTATCAGCAAATCCAGCCTCTGGAGGGCGTTCTCCCTGCGAGGGAGGAAGACGACGCTTCTCAGCCAGTGGCCAGCAGGGTTTTGTCCTCAAGTCCTTGCCCAAGACTGGCCACTTGGTCTTTGCTGGGAGCCCAGATTAAAGTTTGCTGGAGAAACTGGCATTAAAAACAGGGTGCACGCGTGTGGGGATAAGCTGGAGAGATGGCTCAGCAGTTAAGAACACCTGCTGTTCAAGCCGGGCGGAGGTGGCTCACAACTTGGATCCCAGCACTTGGGAGGCAGAGGCAGGCAGATCTCTGAGTTCGAGGTCAGCCTGGGCTACAGAGCGAGATCCAGGACAGCCAGGACAATTACACAGAGAAACCGTGACTCGAAAAACAGCCTCCCCGCCAAAAAAGAAAGAAAGAATGGTAAGCACATTCAAACAGAAACTAGTACAGGCCTGTCTGCAGCAGTGCACACAACCAAACAAAGGAGAATGCAGATGTCCATCAACCCAGGGGGATAAACAAGATGTGCTATGAACAGACACAAAGGCAGTCTACGAGTCACCATAGAAACCAACGGAGTTCCAGAGCATGCTGTGACATGGAAAACGGCAGAGTGGGCATGATTCCAGTTGAATATCCAGAACAGGCAAAGCCACAGGGGCAGAAAGCAGGGTACTTCATACCTGAGGCTTTGGAGAGAAGACCTGGGGGAGTAACTGTTTATACATACAGATTTCCATTTTGGGTGATGAAAATATTTTAGAACTAGATAGAACCTTTCATAAGATCATGAAAAGCCTAAACAAATGATATTCAACTGTTTATTTTTTTTGCTTGTTTTTAGTTTTTTTCTTAAATAATTTATTTAACTTTATTTTATGTGCACTGGTGTGAAGGTGTCAGATCCCCTGGAACTGGAGTTACAGACAGCTGTGAGCTGCCATGTGGGTGCTGGGAATTGAACCCGGGTCCCTGGAAGAGCAGCCAGTGCTCCTAACTCCTGAGCCATCTCTCCAGCCCTTGTTTTTAGTTTAAGCATTTGTATATGTGTGCATGTACGCAGGTATGCATGCGCCATGGCATACCTGGGGAGGTCAGAGGACAACTTCATGAGTCAGTTCTCTTCCACCACAGGGGTCCTGGTCTTGAACTCAGATCATCAACCTCAGCAGCAAATGCCTTCACCTGCTGAACCATCCCAAGACCCTGTTTGTTTGACAACCAACTGAGACTCACCTGAGCTGCGTACAGTTCTCATTAATCCCAACCTCCAGCAGGCAGCCAGCGAGTGCATTCTCTCCAAATAAAATGGGTCTCAGAGCGGCTGATGCGCACAAGCCTCTTCCAGCTGTAACAGAAAGATGAGTCTCCCACTGTTCTGCTCAATACAAGTGAAGATTTACTTCCGAGACTTCCCTGGAAACTCTATCAGCGGTACCCAGGAGGCTGAGGCAGGAGCATGGCGGTTCAAGGTCAGCCTGAGCAACATAGAAAGACCCGGTTTCAATCAAACCAACAAAAAGTCTTAATTTTTATCCTTTTTGAGACAGGGTCTCACATAACCCAGGCTGGCCTTGATTTGATTATGTAGCCAAGGATGACCTTGAACTCCTGATCCTCCTGCCTCCACATCCTAAGTGCTGGGATCACAGGGATGTGCCAGCACATCCGGCTCAACAAAACGAAAACAATAACGGAAAGTAAAAATAAAGTTTCCAGTTTCTGCAACCTGGGTTATTGTTACGCTAACCCGATGGTTTCCAACCTATGTGTCGTGAACCCTTTGGGGGTCGCATATCGGGTCTTTACATTATGATTCATAACAGTAGCAAAACTACAGTTATGAAGTAGCAATGAAAATAATTTTATGATTGGGAGTCAGTACGACATGAGGAACTGTATTGAAGGGGTTAGGAAGGTTGAGAACCACTGGTCTAATCCTTCTTGTCCTTTCAAAGCCAAACAAAGACACCATTCTGTGCGAGAATTCCTGGACCAGATTCAGTGACTCCCTGTGAGCAGGGCTTTGCCCTTTCTGGCAGACGTGAATAACTCTTACTGCAGCACTGGGTGCCCACTGTTCAGAGGGAACGGTTCTCTCTCCAAGGAGCAGCGTGCTGGCCGCGGACAGCACAATCATGCCTGAACCACTCTTACGAATACCCAGGACTTTAGGTACAACGTGTGAGGCATCCTTGGTGGGGGAAAAAAAAGCCACAGGAACGCAAAAAGCAGCCCCTGCCCACACGCCATAAACCAATGTATCCAACTCCAGGCTGTCAGGGAGCAAATGAGCAAAACCACATCACCTGGCTGCCAGAGGTGTAAGGCAGTGACATTCGTCCCGTTCGTGTGTAGGGCTCGGACCGGCTTGCCAAGCTGGTAACCTAGACACAGCAAACAAATCAGAGAGAGCTGGCATCTTTCTCACATCAGACAGCCTCGGAGGCAGAGCTTTGTAAACCCCTGTGGCCAGCATGGCAGCAGGTGTCCCCAACACTTGGAAGGCTGAGGCAAGAGGATGGCGATTTTTTTTATTTTGCTTCCATTTTGTTTTTTGGACTTACTCATTTTTAGCCAGGCATGATGGCACCCTTTTCTCAAGATACAGAGGAGGGAAGCTCAGGACACAGAACCACTTACATTGAGGGCCATGCCACATACCTAGCCACAGCACCAACAGTTCCCAAAACGGCCCCTCACAGCAAATGGCCTACTTGGTGCATATTCGACATCCCTCTCCATCCCGCAGTGTGATGTAGTGCCAGTTCTACAAATCAGGAGCCAGTCAAGGGCATCACACCATTTCTACTTCTGGCCATATTTCCCGCCATTCCTGAACACCAGCCTCCCCTAATGTATTGCATTTATCACCGTGTATCTAAAATGTTACCAACTCCACATACGTTGGCACATCTCAGGGGCTGAGCAGCTCCACAGGGTATAATAGGCACCAAGGAGGCCAAAAGATCATGAGATGAGCAGATGTACAGCAAGCTGGGGTTACACTTCCCTTGACCACATGTGAACGAACATGGAGTCAGGAGACGTGAGCCCACGGCTTTGGTGGGCTAACCCACGGAGTGAGGGTGGCCATAAGACAGCTGCAGTGGGGCTGGAGAGATGACTCTGGTTAAGAGCACTGGCTGCTCTTCAGAGGACCTGGGTTCAATCCCCAACACCCACATGGCAGCTCCCAACTGTCTGTAACTCCAGTTCTAGAGAATCCAACTCGCTTACACAGACGTACATGCAGGTCAAACACCACTGCACATAAAATAAAAATAAATAAACCACACACACACACACACACACACACACACACACACACACACAAAAGACAGCCGCAGCACTGAGAATCCCACCAGCACGGGCCGGGACTTCCTGCTGCAGGGATGAAGGACCCCTTCAGCTAACTTTTCACCCCTCCTGTGTGCCAGCATCTCCCAAGCAGCTGGGAGGGAAACAGGGTCTCCTGGAGATGCTGTCACAACTGCTCTGACTCAGGTGATAATGGCTGCCACACCCAGAGGGCAGTGGCCACACAACAAGAGTATCAGGTTCCTCAAAAGGCCAAGGGCACCAGGCGGTGGCACAGGGCCCACAATCCTACCTACTCTGAAGGCTGAGGGAGGGCATTTCAGACACCGAGTTCAAGGCCAGCCTTGGCTACACACGACACCGTGCCTCAAAAACAAAATTTTAAAAACTCCCAGGAGCTGGGGAGATGGCTCAGTGGTTAAGAGCACTTGTTGCTCTTCCAGAGGACCCAAGGTTGGTTCCCAGCACACATGCTGGACAACTCACAACTGCCTGAAACTCCAGATCCAGGGAATCTGGCACCCTCTTCTGACCTCCATGGGAGTCTGCACACAAGTGGCACATGTCAGTGAACACACACACACACACACACACAAACAGAAAATAAAAATAATTTTTAAGATGGCTCAGTGGTTAAGAGTACAGCCTGCTCTTCCAGAGGACCTGGGTTCAATTCCCAGCACTCACATGTCAGCTCAAAACTTTCTGTAACTCCAGTTCCAGGGGATCTGACAGACACATATGCAGGCAAAACACCAATGCACATAAAATAAAAATAAATCACTAAAAACACCACACACACACACACACACACACACACACACACACACACACACACAATAGCCAGGCGGTGGTGGTTCACGCCTTTAACCCCAGCACTGGGAGGCAGAGGCAGGCGGATCTCTGAATTCACATAGAGAATTACAGGACAGCCAGAGCTACACGAGAAACCCTATGAAAAACAAAGCAAAACAAAACCAGAAAGAAAAAAAACCCCACAAAATACAAAAATGAAAGACCAGAGGCTAGACAGAATAAAATGTGCATTTAAAGCAACATTGTATATTAAATTATTAAGTTGCCATGGGAGGAAGTAGACTGCCACAAGATAAAGAAACAGGCCATGGAGACAAACACAACTCGGGATAGTTCCTTATAACCATGGGACAGCCCAGGGAGTGCCACCCTCAGATCTGTGCAGACCAGCACTGTCACCCTACCTGGATTTCCAGAAGATTCCTTCTCATCGCCACTGTTATGGCTTAAAAACTTCACTATGAATCTCTGGGCCACTGTTCCTAGAGATAAAAGAAACAGGAGACATAATGTATACCATTTCATTGGGAAAAGAAATTAACTCCCATGGGCCAGGCACGGTGATGCACGCTGTAATCACAGCACTCAGGAGGCTGAGGCAGGAGGATTGCTTTGAGGTGGAGGCCAATCTGAAGTACACAGAAAATTCCTGCTAAGGGCTACAAAGTGATACCCTATCTTTATTTATTTATTTACTTACTTACTTACTTACTTACTTACTTATTTATATATTTTTTTTATTTTCAAGACAGGGTTTCTCTGTGTAACCCTGGCTATCCTGGAACTCACTCTGAAGACAAGGTTGGCCTTGAACTCAGAGATCCACCTGCCTCTGCTTCCCGAGTGCTGGGATTAAAGGCATACACTAGCATGCCCAGCCTACTCTTTCCCTTCTTTTAAAATTATGTTTTATTTAGTGTGAGTGTAGGTGTGTGGGTGCACACGCATTGGCACACATGCTTAAGTCCGAAGGCAACTTGCAGGAGTCAGTTCTGCGGGATCAGGCTCAGGTTGTCAGGCTTGGCAGCAAGCACCTTTCCCAGCAGAGCTATCTTGCCAGCCCAATGATACTATTTATTTTTTTTAGAGACTTTAGGCTGGCCTCGAACTCACAGAGATCCGCCTGGCTCTGACTCCCAAGTGCTGGGATTAAAGGCGTGCGCCACCACTGCCCTGTGAAACTTTATATTTTAATTAAATGTATGTGTGTCAATATGTGCATGCCACTGCAGGTGTCTGTGGAGACAGTTGATCTCCTGTGAACTGCCATATGGGTGCTGGGAACTGAACCTGGGTCCTCTGGAAGAACAGCCAGTGCACTTAACCACTGAGCCATCTCTCCAGCCCAGGTACCATTTACTTTAAAATCACTTTTTTTTGCCTTGTTCCTTTGAGACCGGGCTTCACTATATGTATCTATGCTGCTCTTGAACGCACTATCAATCCTCCTGCCTCAGCCTCCTGAGTTCTAGCATTACCAGGTGTGAACCACCATGCCAGGCACAAAATTACATCTGATGTCCTGACTTCTGCTGGGTGGTGGTGGGGGGGGTGGTAGCACACGTCTTTGATCCCAGCACTCGGGAAGCAGAGGCAGGCGGATCTCTGTGAGTTTGAGGCCAGCCTGGTCTATAAAGCAAGTTCCAGGACAGCTAGGGCAATACAGAGAAACCCTGTCTTGGGGTGGGGGGGAACCAACAACAAAGACTACTGACCCCTTGATTCAGTGATAAATACACATGATAAACAAGTGTGGCTTCACTGGAAGGGTTATAGTTACAGAAACCACTGGAAAATAAAACACTTGAAACTCCAGGCATTCCCGGCCCCTCATCAACATTACCCTTCTGGTGGGCACTGACTTCTGCCCTGATGATGGTGATGTCTAGTCCACTGATGGAATTATTCTGCCATCTGAAAACATAATGCTCTTCCACGTTCACATTTCTGGGGGCAGATCCACTGTTTAAAAGTCTGTCTGCAAAGAAGAAAAACCCTCCTGAGTTGAAGTCTGCTACTGGGGCTCTCTCTGCCTGAGTGGGCTCCCCCACAGCCTATCACTCCAGCTCCCTAAGGAAGCCAGGCCACTGTTTCCTCCACGGAGCTTCCTGTGGTCCCAAGTCAGTGAGCCACATCCTCTACTCCACGTCAGTCCCTGAATGATTCTGTCCCTTTTCTTTGATTCCTGTGTCCCGGGTACCGAGTTCCTATGAGAAGTGTGCACTTAGGGGCAGTCACGCTCCAGAAGCAGAGACTTGAGGCCTAGCAGCTACTAGACAGTATGAGTTCCAAACACACAGCCAGGAACAAGGTCATAACCCACTGGAAAGGAATACAAACCACACCTTCATTCAAAACAAAGGGCTGCTGAAATCAGCCACACCCACACGCCTTCTCTGGCTGCATCCCAGCTGCAAAGCTCAACTACCAGGAAAGGCAGGCAGGAAAGGGGGCTGGAGAGATGGCTCCGATCCCAGGAACCCACAGCCAGCCAACTGAGGGAGGTCAGCTTCAATCCCCGTGCTGGCCTGCCATATGCATCGAAGAATAAGACGCCCTGTCTCAAGTAAGGTGAGAGACAAGTACCCACAGCCAAGCTTGTGCTCGGATTTCCATGCACGTGCCTGCACACTCTCTCTCTCTCTCTCTCTCTCTCTCTCTCTCTCTCTCTCTCTCTCTCTCTCTCTCTCTCTCTCTCTC
>CABHPP010146960.1:19178-68321 GCA_902168425.1 Peromyscus attwateri
AAAACCAAAAAAAAATAAATAAATAAAAATAAAAATAAAAAAAAAATAAAAATTTTATAGTAAGATTAAAAGCATCCTTTAGCTATAGCTTTCCCAAACGTGAGTTTACCCAAAGACATACACTTTTCTCTTTCCTCCACAAACTACAGACTCTACTAGAAGAGAAAATACTCAATTCAAACACAATCTGCAAGCCAGGTGGCGGTGGCGCACGCCTTTGATCCCAGCACTCGGGAGGCAGAGCCAGGCGGATCTCTGTGAGTTCGAGGCCAACCTGATCTACAAGTAGAGATCCAGGTCAGGCACCAAAAACTACACAGAGAAACCCTGTCTCAGAAAAATAAAACAAAACAAAACAAACCACAATCTGCAGCTCGGAGGTAGAAGAAGGAGGATCAAGAGTTCAAGGCTACCTCTCCACCACACTGAGAGTTCCAGGCCAGCTTAGGCTACATGAGACCCTATCTGGAAAACAAACCAACCAATGATTTGCAAAATTAAATATAATCCCTGTTGTCACCTATTCAAAGCTGCTGGGGGCAACTGCTGGTGCTTCCCAAATGCTCTCAGGTAGCCTGGTAAACAGAAAGAACTCACTTGGTCACAGCAGCAGCGGATGTCACAGGCCTTGGCTGTCAAGTCGCAAGGGCAGGGACCCAGAGGATGATAGACTTGGTTAGGAATGACAGTCGTGTTATCTGAAAAGCACATATGGGCAGAAAAAGGTCAGCTATGAAGAGGTTCCACAAAGCATGGACACATTTTTGAGACTCACAAAAAGGCTGAATCATGATGTATAAGAGTGTGTGTGTGTGTGTGTGTGTGTGTGTGTGTGTGTGTGTGTGTGTATGTGTACATGCATGTGTATGTGTGCACATCATGTGTGCGGAAGCACAGCCTGAAGTCAGGTGTGTTCTCAACAACAGTTGCTGTTGGTTTTGACTCAGGATCTCGCTATATAGGCCTGGCTGTCCTTGAACTCAGAGAGATCCACTTGTCTCTGCCTCAAGAGAGCCAGGACTACAGGTGTGCACCACCATACCAGGTATTCCCCCTTACGTTTCTAAAGCAGCGTTTCTCACTGAACCTGGAACTCCCTGAATCGGCTAGGCTGGGTGGACATGGGAACCTAGTATGGAAAATACTTCAAAGATTCATTTTGGCTGGGTGATGGTAGCACACACCTTTGATCCCAGCACTCAGGAGGCAAAGGCAGGAGAATCTCTGTGAGTTCAGGGCCAGCCTGGTCTACAGAGTGAGTTTCAGGATAGCCAAGGATACACAGAGAAACCCTGTCTCCAAAAAAAAAAGATTTATTTTTAATGTGCGTGCGTGTGTGTGTGTGTGTGTGTGTGTGTGTGTGTGTATGTGTGTATGTGTGTATATACATGAGTGTGGGTGCCAGGTGAGATCATTGGAGCCTCCGAAGCTGGAGTTCCCCATCTGTGAGCCACCCAATCAAGGAGCTAGGAACTGTATCTGGGTCCTCTGGAAGAACATGCCCTCTTCACCCCTGAGCATCTGTGGCCCACAGAGGAAAAAACTTTCAAAGCAAGGGCCTCCTGCAAGTATTTTCCTCTTTACCATCTTTCTCCAGGAGCTTTCCAATAGACACACTGGATATTTCCTTGGCTCGTTTTGCATTTTACGAATTAAAAAAACACTGCTTTCTTCAGAAAGATTCCTTTTTCTTCCTTTAAAAAATGTTTGAGCTGGGTATGGTGGCTCGTACCTGTCTGTCATCCTAGCACTTGGGAGGCAAAGGCAGGAGGGTCAGGAGCTCAGGCTAGCCTCGGGTACATGGTGTGCTCCAGGTCATCCTGGGCTATGTGAGTCTCAGAACACCAGCTGAAATTAGGACATGGTGGTGCACACTGATGATCCTAGCATTCAGTCTCTGAGGTAGGATGATTCTGAATTAGAGTCTAACCTTAGCTCAGTAAGATCAAGTCCAGCCATAGCCACACAGGCAAGAGATGCTGGAGCCTGCTGCTGCAGGAAAGAGAACCATGGTGGTAGCACTTACAGCAAGCAGCCCCCACAGCCTCTTTTTTTTTTTTTTTTTTTTTAAGAAACATGGTATTATGATGTAGCTCAGGCTGTCCTCAACTTACTATGTAGCCAAAAACGACCTTGGATTTCCTAATCCTCCTGCCTCTGCCTCCCAGTGCTGGGATTACAGGCAAGCACGACCTTGCTCAGTTTTCTGCATTGCTGGGAATTGAACCCACAGCTTTGTGTGTGTGCTAGGCAGGCGCTCTACCACATGAGCTGCGCCCACAGTCCCTTCTTTTTTTTTTTTTTTTTTTTTTTTTTTGAGTTTTAGAAAGAAGTTTATTATAGATTCATAGGTGGGAGCTTAAGAGGGAGAGAGAGCCGTATCATTGAGCGAGGCACAGAGGTCAGCCACATGGTGGACCAGCAGCCACATAGAGAATGCATGCTTAGGCTCCTGCCGTCATCTGAACCGCAGAAGAGAAAGGAGCGCTGTGCCCTGTCCAGTCAGCACGGAGAAAGACAGCCGGCCTCCATTAGTGTTTGATCAATAATATCTTAAGTAGAGCTATGGGAATCAATGCAATCAATACAAATTATACCTTCTCCCCAAAGGACGTAAAGTGGTTCCAAAAGATGTGTCAGGAGAGCCAGACAATTGTGTGTGTGTGTGTGTGTGTGTGTGTGTGTGTGTGTGAATTTGAGACTGGGTCTCTCTACGTAGCTTTGGTTGTCGTGGAACTCACTATGAAACCAGGCTGGCCTTGAACTCACAGACATCTGCCTGCCTCTGCCTCTGCCTCCCAAGTGCTGGGATTAAAGGCATGCACCACCAGCCACTTGGGTAGATCTTAATTAAATAAAATGATACAAAGCAAAAACTTCAAAAACAAACAAAAACTGTACATTTAGGGAAGCAGGAGAGATTCAAAAGTTGAGTCTAGGTGTCTGGAAAGATGGCTCAGTGGTCAAGAGGACCCTCTGTTCCTGCAGAGGACCTGGGATCTGCATGTAATCCCAGGTACTTGGGATCTGATGCCCTCTTCTGGCCTCTTCAGGGTCCTGCACACACACAGTGCACATATACTCATCCAAAAACACACTCATACATACAAAATAAAATTTAAAAAAAAAACCAACCAAAACAAACCTTAACTCAGGAGGCAGGGGCAGCAGATTTCTGTGATTTCAAGGGCAACCTGGTCTACATAGTGGGTTCTAGGCCAACTAGAGCTACACAGTGAGACCCTGTCTCGAAACAAACAACAACAAATCAAAATAACAATAACAAAAACAAAATAACAACCAGAGAGTCCCATCTCGTAACTGCCCACACTACCCAGTCTTCAGATAGTGACAGACAGAGATGTTTTGACCATAGATGTCACTTGCCTGATGCACTGTGGGTCCCAGACGTGTTGGGGTAAATCTCCACCTGAATGAGCAGGTGCGCCAAACAGGATGCATTGTGGGAGGCCGAAACCAGCAGAGTCTGCACGAGGCACGGGAGCTCTGCGGAGGAGGAGGAGGAGGCGGCGGCGGTCCCGTTCAAAGCGCACCAGTGCGGACCCCTCTTCCACCGCACTGTCACTTCCAGCCCGCTCTGAAAGGAAAACATGGCTGTGACTCACCGTGAGCAGCTGTAGTGATGAGAACGCGTCACAGGACACACTGTGAACGCGCTCCTGAGCTTTGCTTCGCTTGACCAAAGAGCTGGATACGAGGTGGTTCGTTTCACAGAAGACCTGATGATACGAAGATGGCCACACCCCCCTTCGCTTTCAACCAATCTGTGGTACCCAAGCTCTGGACCTTTTTTCATGGTTACTTTTGTTATGTAGTGTGTATGTGTGTGCATGTTATTTAGTGAGTGTACATATACATGCACATGCATGTTGCCAGGACTGACGTAGGGCTTCACACATGCTGGACAAGCACTCTACCTACTGAAGCATAGTCTCAGCTGAATTCCTGATTTTTTTTGGGGGGGGGGGGACGGTGTTTTTTCGAGACAGGGTTTCTCTATGTAGTTTTGGTGCCTGTCCTGGATCTCACTCTGTAGCCTAGGCTGGCCTTGAACTCACAGAGATCCACCTGTCTCTGCCTCCGGAGTGCTGGGATCAAAGGCGTATGCTGCCACCACCACCAAGTTTGAATTTTAAAAAAAAATTCTTTTTATTTATAAGTGTGTTTGTATGTGTACATGCCGTGTATATGTATGTGTGTGTGTGTGTGTGTGTGTGTGTGTGTACCAACAGTGACCCAAAAAGAATGCTAGATGCTTGGGGCTGGAGAGATGGCTCAGAGGTTAAAAGCACTGGCTGCTCTGCCAGAGGACCTGGGTTCAATTCCCTATACCCACATGGCAGCTCACAACTGTCTGTAACTCCAGTTCAACAAGATCCGGCACCCTCATACAGACATACATGCAGACAAAACACCAATATACATAAAATAAAAATAAATAATTTTTTTTTAAAAAAATGAATGCTGGATGCCCCAGAGCTAGGGTTACAAGTGCTTATTAGCCACCAATACTAGGAACTGGCCTCTGGCTCTTTCTTTGGAAAGAACTCTTAACCACTGAGCCATGCACACAGCTCCATTTCCAGATTTTCTTTTTCTTTTTTGAGACAGGATCTCCCTGTTTATCTCTATCTGCCATTGAACTTGCTATGTAAACCAGGCTGACCTCAAAACCATCTGCCTCTGTTTCCAGAGCCCTGGAACAAAAGATGTGCACCACCATTTCCATCCCCGTTTCCTAATCTTATACACACACACACACACACACACACACACACACACACACACACACACACTTACAGCCCTGCACAAAGCCTAAACAGGAGGCCTCTACAGGTGCCTCAGGTCTTACCACCCCGGGGCTCACGGTCACATTCCAATCTCCTGTATCATTGCTGAGACCACCACAAGTAGGAAATGGCAACACTCCTAAGGGAGAAATTAACGCAAGGCATCAGGGTCTGGCAGCTAAGGGGAGTCGAGAGTCCTAGTCCTCATTTGTCAATGGGATAAAGAGATCCTACTGTTCTTAATGAGAACCCTGAGATGCTGTGTGGGAATCTCAGCGGGCTAGCTCAAAGAATACTGGCCAATTTTTTTTCTTTGGGAAAAAAAAAAAAAACAAGCCTCATTATGCAGACCAAGCTGGCCTGGAACTCGCAGACCCACCTGCCTCTGCCTCCTCAGTGCCGGGATTAAAGGCATGTGCATGCCATGCCTAGCTTGTTGGCCACTTTTATTTCAAGCTCCCGTTTCCAGAACCTGTCCCCGGGGCCTCTTTGTTCTACAACACACAGAGACACTGCCTTTCTTCCCCACCCTAGCAGCTCTGCGGGCAGCACCCACGCTCCCAAGAAAAGCCAGGCTCTTACCGTTCTCGACCTGCAGCGGAGTCAGAGACACGGTGACATCCTCACCGCCTCCGACCAGGGACGCGCTGACCTCAGGGCTGGACATTCGGATGAAAGGTGGGATGAAAACTAGGAAAGAAGGAAGGGTGCGGGGAGGGGTTAGCCAGTGCCCGGGGTGCGCGTGCTGGCTTTTTAGATGGCCCTGGCTTCCGGGGTCCTAGGAGCTCCAGGTTCCCTCAACCTGGGCCATGCAGGCCATACCCCGCCATACACACCCGGGTCCCCACGCAGCGGTCTTAGGACGTCCTGCAGCAGGAGGAGCCCCCACGTGAGGCCGAGCGGTGACAGAGAGCCCATCCCGGGGCCAGATCAGCCTCACAAGCCCGCAGTAGTCCGGAGGAGAGAAAGCTGCAGTCTTCGCCGCCCGGCCGACGCCATGTTGCCAAGCTGAACGCCCGCAGCCATGGCAACCACCAATCGGCGATAGGCATGTCGTGATTGGTCCAGGTCAGGAGAGCCTGCTTCTACACGTTTAGCGGAGTACCAAAAGCAATGGCAACCACCAATCGGCCAGCGGCGCTCCATGATTGGTTCAGAGTAAGAGTTCCCGCTCTCCGATCCTGGCCCGGCCCACCAAGCCTGTTAACTTTGCAACTTCGTACTCCCGGTGGTTGGTTCTTTCCATCCAAGATGTGAAGAAACCACACTGCGGGGCTGGAGAAATGGCTTAGAGGTTCAGAGCACTTGCTGCTCTTGCAGAGAGGATCAGAATTCGGTTCCCAGCACCCACGTGGTAGCTCACTTCCAGTAAATATAATAGTTCCAGGGGATTTGATACCTTATTCTGGCGTCCTTAGTCACTGCACGCCCATGGTGCACATACATCCAGGCAAACAATCACACACAAGAAATAAAATCTATTAGTATCAGAATTGTACATGGGTAGGGGAGTAGAGGGGTGTCCTATGTCCAAGGCAGTAACTTTAACGAACTCTAGAGTTATAGTTTGCCAGGTTCATGTTAGTTCTTCCAGGAAACAGCATGCCATTCCTCGAAGACCACTGTACGTTTACACAGCCTCACCTCACAGTCATGGTTCTGGATACTCCTGTGTCGAGGTCATCCTCTGCATCTCATGTTTTCTCAATGGTAACACCAAATGCACTATGAGCAAAGCCAAAGAACCTTAGAATGTTAGCCCAAAGTGCCTCTTGCCTAGTTACCATATTCAAAAATCTGTTTATTTCTTGGTTTGGGCCAGGCCGTGTTCTGGGTTTACTTCAATCCCAGCCAAAGATGGTTCATTGCCCCCAAAGCAGCCTGTATCGTGGAAAATCCTCGGGTGGTAAAGGCTAGTTCAAGCGTGCGGTGGTGGTGCACACCTTGAATCAGCTTGAAGTAACATGGTCCTCCCCTTCCAGCTAAGAGGCCCATGGATCTGTTGCCATTTCTGCCACCCTCCATTAGCCACAGCAAACTGGCTTGGGCTTCCCACTGCCACCTCAGGCCGAGGTCTGTGATCAGTAGTGGCCCCCACAGCAGCAGCTGGAAGACCTGCGTTGCCATACCACCTTTCCATGCAGACCTTCTAGGCACCAGCTCTAGGTAAGTCTATGCCTCAGTTCCTCATAAAGAAAAAGGGATTTTTTAAAATTTATTTATTTTTCTATTATCAGCTTGGTACAGTATAAATCCTTATCTTAATAGTGAAATGTTTCATTGAGGCTTGCTCAGTAATTGAGTAAAACCAAAACTTATTCTAAGCCACAGTCATCCTAGGGTCCCCCCTGCCATATAGCCTCCCTGGTTCTGTGGTTTGCAGTCTGATTGTTCTTTGCTTTATATCTAGAATCCACTTATGAGTGAGTACATACCATGTTTGTCCTTCTGGGTTTGGGTTACCTCACTCAGGATGATTTTTTTCTAGTTCCATCCATTTGCCTACAAATTTCATGCTGTCATTGTTTTTCTCTGCTGAGCAGTACTCCATTGTGTATATGTACCACATTTTCTTAATCCATCTTGAGTTGATGGGCATCTAGGTTGTTTCCAGGTTCTGGCTATTACAAATATATGCCCAAGAGTGGTATGGCTGGGTCTTGAGGTAGTTCGATTCCCTATTTTCTGAGAAACCGCCATACTGATTTCCACAGTGGTTTTACAAGTTTGCTCTCCCACCAACAGTGGAGGAGTGTTCCCTTTGCTCCACATCCTCTCCAACATTGACTGTCATTGGTGTTTTTGATCTTATCCATTCTGACAGGTGTAAGGTGGTATCTCAGAGTCGTTTTGATTTGCATTTCTCTGATGATTGAGGATGTTGAGCATTTCTTTAAATGTCTTTCAGCCATTTGTGATTCTTCTTTTGTGAATTCTCTGTTTAGCTCTTTAGCCCATTTTTTAATTAGATTGTTCAGTATTTTGATGTCTAGTTTCTTGAGTTCTTTATATACTGTGGAGATCAGTCAGATGTGGGGTTGGTGAAGAAGATCTTTTCCCATTCTGTAGGCTTTTTGTCTTACTGACCATGTCTTTTGCCCTGCAAAAGCTTCTCAATTTCAAGAGGAACTTAATTGTTGTGCTCAGTGTCTGTGCTGTTGGTGTTATATTTAGGAACTATTAAGTTTAGTGTAACTGGATTTATGTTGAGGTCTTTGATCCGCTTGGACTTGAGTTTTGTGCATGGTGACAGATATGGATCTATTTGTAATCTTTTACATATTGACATCCAGTTATGCCAGCACCATTTGTTGAAGATACTTTCTTTAAAAAAAAAAAGGAAGTTTGGAGAGATGGCTCAGGGGTTAAGAGCACTGGCTGTTCTTCCAGAGGACCTGAGTTCAATTCCCAGCACCCACATGGTGGCTCACAACCATCTGTAATGAGATCTGGTGCCCTCTTCTAGTGAGCAGACATGAATGCAGGCAGGACACTGAATACATAAAAATCTTAAAAAAAAAAAAAAAGAAAAAAAAGAAAAGGCTGCAACACATGGAACTGAATGGAGACAACTCAGGAGTCAGCTCTAACCTCCCACCATGTGGCCCTGGGGATCAAGTAAGGTCATAGTACCTGCTGGGCCACCACACCAGCCTGCTGATTTGCTTTTGTCCTTGTTTGGGTGTTTTAAGATTTTTATTCTATGTGTATGGTTGTTTATGCAAGCATGTCTGTGCACCATGTTTGTGTCTGATGGCTGTGGAGGCCAGAAGAGGGCATCTGATCCCCTGGAACTGGAGTTACAGACAGTTGTGAACTGCTATGTGAGTGCTGGGAATTGAACCTGGGTACTCTGGAAGAACAGTCAGTGCTCTTAAGAAAGTTTTTAGTAATTTCAAGAACTGTTCAATGCAAGCTGGGTGGTGGTGGCACACACTTTTAATACTGGTGGCACACACTTTTAATGCTGGTGGATCTCTGTGAGTTCAAGGCCAGCCTGGTCTACAAAGTGAGTTCCAGGACAGTCAGAGCTGTTACACAGAAAAACCCTGTCTCAATGCAAATATCTAGAAAAATACTTTAAGGAAAATTAGTAAATATAAAAATAGAATTTTTATTGTTGCAATTACAAGTGTTTCTATTGAACTAATATACATTTCTAGTATTGAACAGTCCTCCAATATTAATGTTACTCTTTTTTTAAAAAAAAAATGACAGAATTTTACCTGTAGATAGCTCAGTTAAGTGGCTGTCTAATCCCAGCCAACGAACTCTTCCTCGTGTCTCTGACAAACTTTACTACAGCCCCAGTACTTGCTCTCCTTGTAGATTTAAATTCCGATTTTATACGTTTTTGGTGAAAAACCATTACTAATAATTTTGGTTAACTTTGTACAAATATGCTGGCCTATCAGATGAACACAGAACTGCTAACACCGGAAGGCAAACCTCAAGTTAACAGGGCTTGCTTACATCAGACCATTGGTTTGTTTTATTTTTGTAAACAAGGAGGCCAGATGCAGCCCTTGTTGGTTTGAGTATTTTGAACATCAAACAAATTGTCTCCTTTAACTGTATTCAAATGTAACCTGACCTAAAGGCACAGGCCTTCAGTCTGGCACTCAGAGAGCAGAGTTTGAGGCCAGCCTGGTCTACATAGTGAGTTCAAACCAACCAGACAGAATTAAATGTATATCCCAGGCAGGATCTGAACCCAAAACCTTCCTGACTCAGTCTTCCAAGATTCCAGGCACGTACCACCTGTCCAACTAAGATACTCTGTCATGACTGATAATGACCCAATGCTGGTCACCGTCCTGAGTGGCATTCCAACTTCACACACTGCCATCTGGAAGTACAGAAGCCCCAGTGTCTACCATGGTAAGCTTTGTCAGAGGACCGTCTAAAAACAAAGTCCCAGGGGCTGCAGCTCAGCGGTGGGGTGCAGTTCAGCAGTGGGGTGCTGGCCAAGGACATGCAAGGCCATCCCCAAGGAACAGAGAAACAACAAACAAAGCAGCGTCAGCCGGCTTCCACTGGGCAACTGCTACCTTAAAACAACAAAGAGAAAAGTCCTAAGGCTGTGCTGATCCCCCTTTCCAGATAACGTCAGAGGCCTAGGTGCACTTCAGCTCCACCCTACAAGCACAGGATGACAGCAGTGTTCCCCTGGGAGACTCGGCCTGTGGTGAGAGATGGAGAAGCTTGTGTTGCTCATCACAAGGACACCTTCTGTTTCTTTTTCTTGGCCTTCAGCACAGGAGGGAGGGAGATCTTAAAGGCTGTCCTGGAATGATGGAGAGGGAAGAAACATTTCAGGGCTGGGAAGCTCTCGGGAACCCACTCCCAGTCAGCACCTCCGAAGATACTCACTCGCACGTGGTGCAGATGGGACTGAAATTGCAGAAAACTGTTAAAAAAAAACAAAAACAAAAACAAAAACAAAAAAAAAACAAGGAAATAAGGATTTGAAAACCAGATTACTTTCTGCGCCGCCCCCTCCCCCAACACAGACAGTAAGAAAAACTACACATGAGCTTACTGGACAGACACACGGAGCAGACATAGCCAATCTCAATGAGACTTCGGTGACAGAAGCAGGCTGCCCTGTAGTCCACGTGGATTGGAGGTGGGAGGATTAGCTGAGATCGCTGATCTTGATCCGGAAGAAAAACCCACTGTTTTAAAAACAAAAGAAAAACAGAAAGAAAGAATAGGCAAGGAATTTATAATTAAATCACAGGAGGAAAAACAGTAACAGTCTAGACACAGACAGCAGCCTTAGCCAATCAGCACACACAGACAGCAGAGCTTAGCCAATCAGCACACACAGACAGCAGAGCTTAGCCAATCAGCACACACAGAAGCAGCCTTAGCCAATCAGCACACAGATAGCAGAGCTTAGCCAATCATTTCACACAGACACAGAGCTTTGCCAATCAGCACTGAGGAGAATACTAACTCAAGACTGTCCTTTAGGGCTGGCGAGATAGCTCAGTGGGGAAAGGTACTTGCCACCAAGCCTGATGGATGAGCTGAGTTCCATTCCTGGGAGCCACGTGGTGGAGGAGAGAACTGACTCCCGAGAGTTGTCCTCTGCCCTCCACATGCACTCAGTGGGAAGCATGCACCCACACACATACACAAAATAAAAATAAAAATAATTTCCTTCAAAGCCTATTAAGATTCATTTTTATTCATCCCACAATTATTTAAAAAAATTTAATTTTTCATTTAACTTGTGTGCTTGTATGTGTATAAGCACATACATGTGGCAGTCAGAAGACAACTGTAGGGGTTGGTTCATTCCCTCCATTATGGGGTCCTGGAGATCGAACTCAAGTCATCAGGCTTGGCAGCAAGCCCACTTACTCACTGAGCCATGCTGTCAGCCCACTCCACACTTACTAAGCACTGTGCTACACAGGCATATGCCATCTGCAAACACCCTTCAGAGTTCAGAGATCTGCAAGTCCACCCTTCTCAGCCTGGGAACTCTGAAGCCGCCCTCTCCCAGCAACTCCTTCCCTGGGATGCTAGAGGTGGTGGGCTGCTGCCGCCGCTGTTGCTGCCGCCGCCGCGGCGTTAACTCACCAGTAAGTACTGCAGGAGAGAAGGCATCTGAGGCACCTTCAGGTACAGTCCCCCTGTGATGTCACAAGCCTGCAAGACAGAGCGGTCACTACCGAAGCAGAACCTCGGCATTCCCAGGGGAGGGGTTCCTGGGGGACTCCACAGTCGGTCAGGTCAGCGGGTGTGAGGTCCGCGTTCTCATTACTGTCCACACTACAGACACCAGCACACAGCTCTGCTCCAGATTCCCAGGCTACGGGACAGATTGTGTCTCTTTCTCACGAGGCGAGCTGCCAGAGATGCTAACAGATGCGATAGGCCCCCGGATGCATGACTCTCTGCCCTCTGCGCCATGCCGCGTATGCTGCGCTTCCCAATGCTTGCTTTCAACACAGTTTTCTTGCTAGTTTTAAGGGGGAAAAGAAGAGCACACGGGGCTGGTGGGCACAATACTGACGTTACAGTTTACAGTTTCCATGACAATCAAGTGGGGTGCTGGGGAAGGAAAGCGAGACCCAAGGGAAGGCAAGGGCCACTCCTAGGCAGTGAGGGACCGCAACTGCCAAGGCACCAGGCCACAGCAGCCCAAGCTAACTGTGGTTTCAGGCAACACCCCTTAACAGGAGGCCCAGAAGGAAGACATGGGGTGACCACAAGGTCACAACAAGGACTTGGTTATTAGCCAAAGTGTGCTAGGACAATAGGGGTGGGGAGTACGGGGTAGGGTGGGGAGCATGGGGGTAGTTAAGCAAGTGAGTAACACGGCCTCTCTTATGCCATGGGCTTCTTTCTGACTCCCGAGAAGACAGACTAGCTGGTGGAGTAGGTGTGCTAAGAGAGACCAGAGTCTGCAGGCCCCTCAGATGGGGCAGCTAGGAAAGAAGGTGGGATTCAGGATCTGTGCTGAGGACAGATTCAACAAGATCACAGCAATAGGGAAGGAGAGGAACAGAAAGGGGAAAGGCCAGGCTGACTGCCCAGTGAACCACGCTGTGCTCAGAGACAGGACTCAGAGTCTGGGAGAATCCACTGCACGGAAAAGCCGGAGCTCTGTTCTGACACAGTGATTCGAGGTGTCCAAGAGGTGATGGCATGTGTACTGCAGAATACGCCTGCCTGGATTTGAGGCATCACGGTGAGGGACAGGGTACCAGAGCCAGCTTTCAATCAGAGTCGAGATCTCCGAGTTAACGGACACTTTAGAGCTGAAATTGGCAGCTACAAATCAATCACCTCCTTGAAAGCCCACTAGTGACAGGCAACGGGACTAACAGTGTGGGGAAGGAGCAAAGAGAAGGCAGCAGCCGCCCGCATCTGAACACGCCACATGACACAACCCTGAAGGCCACACGGCATCCAGACAGGACCAACGCCTACATTGTGTCTCATCCTCATGGGGTGGGAGCCTAGATTTTTTTTTTTTTTTTTTTTTTTGGTTTTTCAAGACAGGGTTTCTCTGTGTAGCTTTGCGCCTCTCCTGAAACTTGGTAGCCCAGGCCCTAGATTTTAAATACATAAAAATGTAGCCAGGCAGTGGTGGCACACGCCTTTAATCCCAGCACTCGGGAAGCAGAGCCAGGCAGATCTCTGGGAGTTTGAGGCCAGCCTGGTCTACAGAGTGAGATCCAGGACAGGCACCCAAACTATACAGGGAAACCCTGTCTCAGAAAAACAAAACAAAACAAAAAAGTAATTAATTCTTAAGTATTTCTAAACAATTCCTTAAAATGCATTATTATGCAATAAACAGGCCAGGTGGTGGTGGTGGCACATGCCTTTTATCCCAGGAGAGGCAGGTGGATCTCTGAGTTTGAGGCCAGCCTGGTCTACAGAGTGAGTTCCAGGACAGCCAGGGCTACACAGAGAAACCCTGTCTTGAAAAATAAAAAACAAAACAAAAAATCCCACATGCCTACTGTCAAGTTGAGCCTAAGCAACAGAAAAGCCCAGCCCTCTCAAACCTATGCATTCTCCCCTTCCCTCAGCCCAAGCACCAGCCTAGACTCAAGGCTGTTCTCTACCCCTTTTAGCTGACTGACTCATCTTCAAGAATATAATTTTTTAAGGAAAGTTGAATGGGAAGGGATGTTAACAATTTTCTGTACATTTATTACTTGTGTGTGTGTGTGTGTGTGTACATGCATGCCATGGACACAAATAGAGACCAGAGGAAATCTTGAGGGAGTTGGTGCTCTCCTTCCAGCATATGGGTTCCAGGAATAGAACTCAAGTCATCAGCTTTGGGGACAGGCACCCTTAGTCACTGAGCAATCTCACTGGCCCAGAAATATTTCTTGTGAGCAAAAGGCAGTCAGCCACAGCTTGCTGATTATTTCAGCTGTGAGTACCTTTGCCCTCCTCGCCCTTCTGGTAAAATTCAAACTTCCGCTCCAAAAGCAACATCTAAAGCAGGAAAATGCCAAGAATTTGAAAGCAGCCTGGGCTAAAGTAAGCTCTTACCACCCCTCCCACCCCAGAGCACCATCTGGTTGTGGGGTGTATCTGTACACTGGGTGAGGATGCATTCCTGTGATGGGTGTAATAAGAAGCTGCACAGCCAATAGCTAGGCAGGAGAGTAGAGGGGGCACTTCCGGGCAGAGAGCGAACTCTGGGAAGAAGAAAGGCAGGGTCACCAGCCTGATGTGGAGGAAGCAGGTTGGGCAGTATGAAGATGAGGTAATAGCACATGGCAGAAAATAGATTAATAAAAATGGGCTAGTTTAAGTTATAAGAGCTAGTTGGGGACAAGCCTAAGCTAATGCCGATCTTTTATAATTAATAAGTCTCCATGTTATTATTTGCAAGCTAGAGGTCCTGACGAGAAAAATGGACTACAACATCTCAGTAATTCCCAAGACATATATGATGCAATGTATAGAATTTATATTTTCCTTGAAAATTAAATTATTTTGTAGAAAATTTAAAAGATGGTGTCACACACTTTTTTAATCTCCACACTAGGGAGGCAGAAGCAGGGAGACCTCTGTGAGTTCCAGGCCCAGGTACAGCTACACAGTCAGACCATGAGTCAAGACAAACAACCAAAACCGATAAAAATCCATTTTAATTACACATTAAACTCAATATAACAAAAATACTCTTTTGATCTCTGCAGTCTTACTCTGTAGCCCAGGCTATCCTCAAATCTCATGAATCTCCTGCCTCAACTTCCTGACTGCTGGGATTACCGGAGTTTGCCACCAAGACTGGCAAAGGTATTACCATCCCCACAAGTACTCGATACACACACTGTTCCTGTATGAAAGCCTGGTCACAGCCACACACTCCAAGGAAACCTACCTGCTGGAGGAGCCCTGAATCCGAGTCTAGGACGCAGGCATCAATGAGAATATTCTGAAAGGAATATTTCAAAACATTACAGCAATGGTTATGGCTGTCTCAGACATGCTAGACTCTTATCTTTTTTTTTTTTTGAGACTGGCTCTCAACTCTGTAATCTAGACTGGCATGGAACTTGTGCTAATCCTCCTGCCTCTGCCTCCCTAGTGTTGGTACAGATGTACCCCATTTTGTCCAGCCAGACTCTATTCCTAAAGTGGGTCCTTTACCATGTAGAGTGAAGCTGTAAAATGGACACTGCGGTAAATCTGGCATCTGAAGCATCCAGTACAAGTCCTAACGCCCGTCTCCAAAGCCTGACCCCTTCTCACCTCCACATTCTCCATGCTAAGATAACACAGGGCTCTAGTGGTGCTGTATGTTTGAACTGAGGTTTAGAGAAGGGGGCTGGAGAGATGGTGCAGTGGTCAGGAGCACTAGCTGCTCCTCCAGATGACCCTGATTCAGTTCCCAGCACCCACTTCATATCTCACAACCATCTGTAACTCTAGTTCCACAGAATCTGACACCCTCTCCTGGCTTCTAGGGGGCCAGAAATGCACATGTTGCACATATCTACACACAGGCAAAAACACTTAGACACATTTAAAAAAACAACAACAACAACAAAAAAAAAAAACCCACAAACAAAACCCAGAGAATGATGATGATGCATCAGGTTATGTGAACATCTCAGTTATTTGCAAAGTCATACCACGCTACAATAAAAAGAGAGACACTGTGAGGCAGCCTGGTGCACACCTGTTATCCTAGTTACTCAGCAGACTGACGCAAGTGCTTCTCAAGTTCCAGGCCTGTGGGAGCTACAGGGAGCTCACACCAGCCTGGGCAAGTTAGCAAGAGCCTGCCTCACTACAAAAGAAGAGACTGCGGACACTCAGGTCACACAGAGCTTGCCACCCACGTGAAAGACTTGGGTTAAATAACACTGCCAAAAATTAAAAATAAATAAATAAAAAAGAAAAAGAAAGAAAGAAAAAAGAAAAAAAGGTGGAGAAGCTGGGGGCTCCTGTGTCTACCTGTCAACCCAGGGATTCTTAGCCACGTGAGGACTAACAGGATGAGTGCCATGACACCTGATGCAAAATCAAGCTCAAGTGCACAGTTCTGAGAACACTGCCCAGGTGCAAGGACTCAGGACCCTAAACAGAAAATGACAGGTTCCCAGTGTGGATTCTGATCCACACTCCACTAACAGGGCTCTTCAGCCAGAACACCACTCTGCAAGAATAATAGTGATTACATTTTGGGTTTGTTTGTTTAAGACAGGATCTCTCTATGTAGCCCTGAGGATGTCCTGGAACTCTCTATATAGACCAGGTTGGACTCAAATTCAAAACGGTGTACACCACCGCACTCAGCCTCTGATTATTTCTTTTGGAAATTTGGAAGGCTTGGCCTCACCTGCTTCTGAGCAGCAAATATGACATTCATGAAGTTCATGTACTGCAGCGCGCTGTCCTCTGCAGCCTTGATCACCTGCGAACACAGCCCTTAGACCTCAAGGACCTCCCAGGACTCTTGGTGACATGACCTACTGTACACACACCCTTAGACCTCAAGTGCCTCCCATGATTCATGGTGACATGACCTACTGCAATCCACAGACAGTACCACTTCTCCAGTCCATCTTCCTACTTAGTAGTAAACCCCTGACGTATAAGGTGACACCAGATCTTTCCTGGTCCTTGTTAAACTGATGGGCATCTGTTCAGAGTACCCAGCATGCACCGGGAGGCCAGGAGAGAACTACTGGGAGTTCTTTCCTTACATCTGGGTCCTGGGGACTGAAGTCAAGTCATCAGGCTTAGCACCAGGCACCTTTACTGTCTGAGCCTTCTCCCTGGGCCAAGAGCTCTTGAGTATACAAATATTAATTTTCTGTAAAAGTAGCAATGTTGAAAATGCTTTTCCAGATGCCTTTGTGAGACAGGGTCTTACTATGCAGCCCTGGCTGGCCTGGAACTTGCTATGTAGACGACATTGTCCTTCAACTCATGGAGCACAGCCTGTGTCTCCCTCCCCCGGTGCTGGTATTAAATGCATGGGATAGTCCCATGTTTCCCAGCTGTCTGTAGTTATATGTGAGTTGTGTATAATCTTACCAATATCCTTGATTTCATCTCCTGATTATCTATAAAGAGATCAAAACAGATTATAATCTAACAAACAAGACAGCTTAAAAAGCATGTGGTTTTCTAAGCAATTTTTATTTTATATTATTTTGAGATAGGGTCTCATTAAGCAGCCCTGACTGGTCTGGAACTTGCTATGTAGACCAGGCTGGCCTTGAACTCAGAGATGTGCTGCCTCTGGCCCCTGAGTGCTCAGCAATTCTTAAATACCCCACCAAGCATGCAGCACTAAAAGCAAAGGGTGAGAGGTGCAAAAGAGTCAGCTCCTACCTTTAACTGCCTTGTTCACTCTGTGAATGTCTGGGTGCATTAGCATTAAGGAATAGAACGATTCTGTTTCACAAACATCTGCACTAACAGGAAAACAGACCTTCAGATTGTAAACCAGCCCTCCCATCTTCTGCCATGACATGGTTCTGTTACCCATTCTGTACTCACCAAGAGCTCTGCATGTGAAGACCACAGCTCCGACAGCTGACTACCCACCATCTTGGATACCAATATTGGGGCCACACCCAAACCAGTCAGCCCATCCAGTGAGATAATGAATTTGAAAGCCATACAGAGAGGATCGGGACAACTGGATAAAAACTCCAGGATGTAAACAACACTCAGGACTGTTCAAGGACATTTCACAAAAGCAGAGCTGCCCACGACACTTGAAACCAGGTGCTGGGAAGAGTCTGGCTGCCTGTGCTGCAGGCCAGGCCACCTGCTCACCGACAGCGTACCACTCACTAATTAAGAGGTCAGGAAGCAGCTCTTAAAATCAGTCCTGGAGATGTCAAGCCAAGGAATAAGATCAAAGCAAGCACCAGGCTATCAGAGTAAGAAGCAAGAAGCTGGAGAGACGGCTCAGCAGGTCACAGCACCAGTTGCTCTTGCAGAGGACCCAGGCTCGGTTCCTAGCAGCTACATGGTGGTTCAAAACCACCGGTAACTCGTTTTACGGGAGTTAAATTTAATGCCCTCTTTTGAATTTCCAGGTATCAGACACCCACAATGTACACAGAGATATACACAGGCAAAACATTCATTCTTAAACTAAGATAAACCAAACGAGACAAAAGAAACAAAGCAACACCTCACCTGGAAGCAGCGGCAGGCTTTTCAGGTGGCCATGGGAACACCCCGAAGGGCCAAAGGGGCCACTGCACATGAGTGTTGTAGAAGGAGGTCTAGGAGAAGCCCCCAGTTAACCACCCTCGCTACAAAAGACCGCTTGAGACACACCGGCACAAGGATACAGCAAAGGGCTTTGGCGAGGGATCCTGCGAGCAGCGTCTCCGTGTGCTGGCCCTTTATGTCACCTGCAAATGTCAAAGAGCACAAAAGGGGGACATTCTTTTTTCAAATGTAGTCATTTTGAAACTCTAGTATTCATGAATGAATCACAAGATGACATATTCAAAGTGGATTTCAAAACACAGAGACCAGCAATCAGTAACCCCAAGTGAGCTACTCCAGCCTCTTTACAGAGAGTAAGTGTATATTTAGGGGAAGGAGAGGCAGAGGTGGGAGGTGGTATTTAAAGGACGAGGAGGGACTGGAGAGGGGACTCAGTGCTGAAGAGCTCTGGATGCTCTTCCAGAAGACCTGGGTTCAAGGCCCAGCATCCATATGATGGCTCACAACCATCTCTAACACCAGTTCCAGGGGACTGGATATCTTCTGGCCTCCACAAAAGCAGGCACACACGGTGCACAGACACACATGCTGGCAGAGCATCCATACACATAAAGTAAAATAAACCAATCCAAAAAGTAAAACAATAAGCCGGGCGGTGGTGGTACACGCCTTTAATCCCAGCACTCGGGAGGCAGAGGCAGGTGGATCTCTGTGAGGCCAGCCTGGTCTATAAAGCGAGTTCCAGGACAGGCTCCAAAGCTACACAGAGACTCTGTATCCAAAAAAAAAAAAAAAAAGGACATGGAGTTTCATTTAGGATAAGGGTCTTGAGACGGACAGTAGGATGACCCTGAAATAGTGTGTACACATCTAACACTACTCAACTATACACTCAAAAACAGTTAAAATGGAGCCCAGTGTGGCAGCCTACACCTTTAATCCCACCATGCTGGAGGGAGAGGCAGGCAGATCTCCATACGTTTGAGGCCAGCCTGGTCTACACAGCAAGCTCCAAGCCAGCCAGGGTTACACAGGGAGATTCTGTCTCAAAAAATCTTACTGCTTGGAGCTCAATTTTTTTTTTAAATTTATTTGTGTATGTGTGTATGGATATGTACACAAATGTGCATGATGCCTACAGAGGCCCAAAGAGAGTATTAGCTCCCCTGGAGCTGGAGTTAGAGGAGGTGTTAAGCCTCCCTACATGGTGCTGTGAACCAAACCTGGATCCTCTCCCACAGCAGGAAGTGCTGTTAACCTCGCAGCCATCTCTTCATCCCTAGAAATCAATTACTTTGTATAAGTGTACAGCTATGTGCCCATCACCATGCTCTAACTGTAGAACAACTTCCATCATCTGAGACCATGGGGCCCACATGTCCAGCCCAGCCCTGAGTCACTGTCAACCCCTTCTCATCTCTAGAGTTCCTTTTTCCTCCAGGTGACCCCTGCAGACCAAAGGCTGAAAACCATGGCAGGCTACGGGGACATTAGAACCCTGGGCTTGGAAAGGCACTCTTGACTTTTAAGATGGTAACACTGGAGAGTGTGGTGATTTCAATGTGAATGGCTGCCACAGGCTCATGAACACTTGGTCCCCAGCTGGAGGAATTGTTTGGGAAGGACTGGGAGGCGTGGCCTTGCTGGAGGAGGGGTGTCACTGGGGGTGGACTCGGAGGTTTCCAAAGCTCAAGCCATTCCCAGTTAGCTCTCCTCCTACTCTGTGCTTCTGGATTAGATGAAAATTATCAGCTACTGTTCCAGCACCAAGCCTGCCTGCCTGTCTGCTACCATGCTCCCCACCATGAAGGCATGGGTTCTAGTACCCTTTGGAACCATGGGTCCCAAATTAAATGCTTTGTAAGTTGCCCTAGTCATAGTGTCTTATCACAGCACTAGAAACCTAACTAAGACAGAGGCTGAGTGGGAAGTCAGCAGTGGGAAGTCAGAAGTCCAGACCAGCTGGAGGAGTCTATTAGAATAATCTAGCAGCTTGGGCTGGAGAGATGGCTCAGAGGTTAAGAGCACTGACTATTCTTCCAGAGGTCCTGAGTTCAATTCCCAGCAACCACATGGTGGCTCACAACCATCTGTAATGAGATGTAATGGCTCCCTCTTCTGGCCTGAAGGGATACATGCAGGCAGAACACTGTATACATAATAAATAAAATAAATCTTAAAAAAAAAAAAAAAAGAATAATCTAGCAGCTCTCACACAGCACTTGTAGGGCACTCTAGCAAAGTCTGAAGAGGTCCTCCGAGCAGTCAGAAATGCAAGGCTTGGGCTATGCCAAGTGTCCCACAGTGTGGTATTTCATCTTAACAGTGTTGAGGCTGACACCGAGGACATAAAGGGGTTAGAATTTGGAGCCATCTCTGAGACTAAATTCACAGAACTATATAGCTGATTAGATGGTGGATATGAGAAGAAAGGAATCCAAAAAGAAAGCTTTGACTTGGGAAATTAAGAAAATGGAGGGACAGACATAGGAAATGGGATGGTGGAGTCACAGCAGCCAAAGAAAATAAGACTTCAGACATGTTAAGAGGCCAAGGGACAGAGAAACGGAGATGTCTGAGCTTAAAGTCTGTGTTTGAGTCAGGCTGGGAAATGTTGCCACCTAATCATAAAGGGCAGGGGCTGGAGAGATGGCTCAGTGTCAGCCACAAGCACTGCATTGGCAGAAGACACGGGGTTGGTTCCCAGCACACACACCAGGCAGCTGACCCCTGCCGCTGGCCTCCCTAGGCACCTGCGTGCACACTGCATACATAAACTCATGTAGGCACACAAATAAGCATTTAACCTTTTTCTTTTTAAAGATTTATTTTATGTGTATGAGTACTTTGTCTGCATGTGTGTCTCCACCATGTACACATGCCTGGTGCCCAAGGAGGTCAAAGGGGTGAATCAGATCCCCCAGAATTGGAATCACAGATGGTTGTAAGCTGCCATGGGGATACTAAAAACAGAACCTGGGTCTTCTGAAGAACAGCCAGTGCTCTTAACCACAGAACTCTATCTCCAACCCTTATAAACATAAATTTTTCTTTAAAAAAATAAATAAATTTAATCTTGAAAATAAATAAATAAAGGAAGGCAAGCATCCATGGAAGATTTGAGATGTATTTTAAGGCAAACCAGACATGAAAACCAAAAAAAAAAAAAAAGAGGCCAGGCAGTGGTGGCGCACACCTTTAATCCCAGCACTCAGAAGGCAGAGCCAGGCGGATCTCTGTGAGTTCGAGGCCAGCCTGAACTACAGAGTGAGTTCCAGGACAGTCAGGGCTGTTACACAGAGAAACCCTGTCTCGGGGCTCGGGGGGAAAAAAACCAAAGACGGGGGGCAGGAGGACCCCAAGTTCAAGGTCAGCCTGGGCTACTTAGGGAGGCCCTGTCTGGACACACAAACAAAATCCAAACAAGACTAAGAACGAATAGTTGAAAAACAAGAGAAGAAAAGCTGGTTAGCAGTGTGTCTTCCTGGAAAGCCAGAGTGTTCTAGAGCCAAGGAGGATTAGCAGGGCCAATGCCGGAAGGTCAGATAAACATCACAGAGGCAGGGGTGGGAATAACCTTAAGAAGGAAAAGAGGCACATAGCCAATATCAGCAGCCTCAGATCTTTGAGCTGAAAGGCTCCATTACGTCCCAAATCAGTGTCATTTCTAAGGGAAAAGAGTCTACAACATGTAACCAGCCCCTATGGCTCAGGGACCGTTGTGGAAAGGGGGCAGGGCAGCAAAACTGTAAGAGTCAAGGGTTCAGGAGGAGCTGGCCAGTGTTCTGACAGGACAAGAAGCTGCACTCTGAAACACAGCGGCTGTGGCTGCCTACATAAGCCCTACACAAGATCAGGCAGTCAACACTGCAGCTTGGAGGGGGAGGGACTCACGAGCCTCCCCTAGCTGAGGAGGAGCCAGTAACAACTGATGGTCTGGTGGGGTGAGCTTGGCTCCAGAAAATGGCCCCATACCTATGAGGATATGGGCAGTACAAGTGGGTTCTTTTAGTTGTTTTTTTATTTTATTTTTATTTTTATTTTTTTGAGACAAACTCTCTCTACACAGCCCTGGTTGTCCTGTAACTGGATATGTAGACCAGGCTGGCCTGGAACTCACAAGAGATCTGCCTGCCTCTGCCTCCTGAGTGCTGAGATCAAAGGCATTTGCAACCCTGGCCAGTTTATATATATATATATATATATATATATATATATATATATATATATACATACATACATAAAAGACACACAGTTGGGAGGGGTGAGGAGATAGGAGGACTTAGGAAGAAGAATGGGGTTGGCGAATATCACCAAAATACATCGTATGCTTGTATGAAATCCTCAAAGAATTGATACAAATCTTACATTTAAAAGCGTCCAACAACCACCACTATAGGGAGACGACAGTGACAATAGCCAGGCTCTTACTCTTGGTCATCAGGTCTTTGATCTCCTCGGCGATCACCTCATTTGCGGCTGTCAGCAGCTCGTACTTCCCATCTTTACTCCCAGAGGGATTATAGTCGGGAATGGGGTTGCCAGGGTCCCCGAAGAAGTCTCCGAGTCTGCCGTTCTTCCCCGGGTATAAGAACCGACTGCCAGGGCAGAGTAACCAGAATGTACTACACACATGTAGGGAACTGTCAGAGAACTAGAGAGCACTCCCCCACAGCAGAGCTCCCCAGCAGCAGAGCACTGGCCCCTACCTCTCCTGAATGTGACTGGCTATCACAGCCAGCTGGTTGGAACGGTTCATGAACAGGTGGGAATTGGCCAGCACCATCACGGCATCCATGCACTTGGATAAAGTAAACTGACAAACAGGAGAAAAACAAGTCAGCTCCTGAGGAAGACGTCACTGAAAAACCGACTATTTATTACTTAGTTTTATTTACTCATATGCTGTGGTGTGTTTAAGAGAGGGTCTTCCGCTGGGCAGCCTGATGCTCACTGAGTAGCAATAAATGCCCAACAGTTCTCCTGTCTACCTCCCAATGTCATGACATGTGGCACTACGTGCAGACAATCACTGACATCTGACATGATTCTACACTAAAAGTTTGCTCATCGTCGCCTCTCCTAAAACCTGAAGCTTGAGAGGCCTTCCTGACTTTAATGACACAAGTCGTTTATAGATTAGAACATTATTTCCCAAATACTGGCGTGGTGGGGCCACACATGCAAACTTGGAAGCCTTGAACTTAGGAGACAGAGGCAGCTGGGACAGAAGTTCAAGGTCATCCTCAGGCTGTACAACATGTTCAAGGCCAGCCTGGGATACCTGAGTTCCTATATTGAAAAAAACTTAAAAAAGCACAATATTGTTTGTTTTGTTTTAATAAATAAACTGTGTTTCATCAAAATTTAAAACTTGGGTCAATGAGATGGCTCAGAAAATATAGGTTCTTTGATGCCTGGGACCCACTTGGCAAAAGGAGTGAACTAACTCCAGACCTCTACAAGCATGAAAACTTCCACCACAGACATACACAAGCAAAAAAAAAAAAAAAAAAAAAAAAAAATTGTGGAAAAAAAAGGATGACCCTATCTTAAAACTCCAAAGACAAGGTCTGGTGGGATAGCCCAATGGTTAAAGGTGCCTTCCACCAAGCTTCATGACCTGAGCTCAATCCCCAGAGCCCACATGCCTGAAGCAAAGAACCTGAAAGTTGTTCACTGACCTCCACATACATGCTGTGGCACACCATACCCACCCCCAAGTAAATCTGTAACAAGAGATGCCTACTCAGACAATAGATATATGAACTGTTTAGAGAAGCAAAACAGAGAGGAGGCAATCAATAGCTCCCTACACGTGGAGGATGGGGGTGGGGGTCAGTCAACAGGTCAGCAGGTTTGAGGGCTTCATGTGTGTTCCAAGGAGGAACCGTGGGGCCAGTTACACAACTTCCCTGCTCTGAGAACTCCCTGGTCTGTACAGTATAACTGGCAGCTGTTGTAAACTCACAGCTTCCCTTTTCTGACAGTGTCTCAAGTAGCCCAGACTGGCCAAGGAGGAGCTTGACCTCTGGTCATCCGCCTCCCTCCACCTGAGTGCTAGGATTGGACGAGGGCCACCATACCCAGCCTGTGAAGACTCAATACTGCTTGCAGGGTAGTGGGTGGCACACAGACATACTGAAGTTGAAGAGAATCACTGGAAGGCTCAAGCCATCTTACCTGAGATCCCTTTAATGCTTGCTTGCCCCACCAAATCGGGTTGGTGTCAACTACGATAACCAGAAGATTCACCTCATCTTCTGCAAACAGGAACAAGAGCAACATTTAAGAATGTCAGCCTCATGAAACTGAAATACAGAGAACATTCCTGATGGTCAGCTAATAAACTAGAGGCCTTCAAATGGTTATCATCCTCTGATGGATCATGAGCTCACCAAAAGGGCCAAGTTCCCTTAAAGATCAAGGGGCTGAAGAGACAGCTAAATGATAGAGTGCTTGCCTAGTATTGGGGAAGCCCTTGTTTGATAGCCGGTATCTCATTTTAAAACAGAAAACAAGGGTCAGAGATGGCTTACAAGGTAAAGATAACCTACAGCCATGCCTGATGACCTAGGTTCAATTCCTGGGATGCACATTGTTAGGTGAGACCTGACACACACACACACACACACTCACCAAGAAAAAATGTTAAATAAAAAAAATTTTATTTTAAAGGCTGGGAATGATGGTGTATTGTCTTTAATCCCAACACTTGGAAGGCAGAGGCAGATGGATCTCCATGAGTTCGAAACCAGTATAGTATAGCAAGTTCCAGGTCAACTAGGGCTGAGGAGCTGGGCAGAGGCTGTGGGTGGGGCATGCTAACCCTCTGCTCCTGGCATGTGAATGCTCAACAATGTATACAGACTTAACCCAAAGGTACTCACATTTTAAAAGCCTGGTCTTGGGCTCACTGAGTGACCCAGTGATAGGATTTCAAGCAGATTAGGGACCCATGAGCAACTGGGCTAGCCTATGAGCTGTCAGGATGACCCATCATAGAACAGCCAAGCCAGTTGTGATTTAGAATCTTTATTTTATTTATTTGCTTTTTATTTATACAGTGCAGGCTGGCCTCCAACGCCTTGTGTAGTGAAGGATGACATCAAAGTTCTAATCCTCCTGTCTCTACCTCCCAAGTGCTAGCTTACACCACGACATCCGCTGCTAAGCAGTGCTGGGGACCAAACAAGGCTCTGTGAACGTCAGGCAAGGACTCTACTCTATTGCTACATTCCCAGTCCAAGAACCAACTTTTAAAAAGAGCCAAAGAGGGGGAACTAATTCTTATGTGAACAAAGTTTTTACCAGGTGAAAGCATCACATGACCACACTGACAGACACAACTACACAGGCCAAGGGAACACAAGCACTCAACAAACACCCGCACTAAGAACTGGAGACGGTGGAGGGCCTGGCTCCCCGTCCTCAAAGAATCTACACTTAGTTTAGTTTGGTGCTGGGAACGAACATAGGAACTTTTACATGCTAAGAAAGGGTTCTGCCACCAAACTACATCCTCAGCATTTTCTTATTTAAAAAAAAATGGATTTATTCTATAGACATGAGTGCTTTCACTGCAGCTACGTATGTAAACTACATTTGTGCAGTGCCCTCGGAGACTGGAAGACGGCACCCTTTCCCCTCGATGGCTCTGCCACTGTGTGGATGCTGGACTGAACCAGAGTCCTCTGCCAGTGCTCTAAACCACCGAGTCATCCATCTCTCTAGGAACCATGACTTGCCCAGGATGGCCTTGAACTTGGAAACCTCCTACCTCTTGAGTATTTGGGATTACAGGCATCTGGTACCACACCCAGCCAAGAGCCTACACTTTGAAGGGACAGAGCAATCCTGCCGGTGCCAGCTGTCATAAAAAGCTTGGATGCTCATGTAATAGCCCAAGGCAGTGCCCAATTGACTGCCTCCTACCTTCCTTCATCAGGACCATCTCCCACCTCTGGTCTCTGCAGAACCAAATCCTACTTACTCTTCCTTCCTTGCTGGTACCAAGAAGAAAACAATGTGCTGCCTGTCTGAAAAGTGCACATGGAATGTCCCGGCCAATTTCCTCCAGCCCCTGCCTCACTGGTTGACAAGCCGTGCCAGGCCTGCCTGCCATTCTCACAGAGGTGTGAGGAGGAGCGGCTCTGACTGCTGAATGCACCTCCCTAACTACTCTTGCTCCCCATAATCTATTTTCCACACAGTAGCCAAAGTGATGCTTCTCATGTTGTCAATCTAAATAATTCTGGGCCAGTGAGAGGGCTCAGCTAGTGAAGGCGATTGCTGAGAAGCCCCATGACCTGAGTTCAATCCCTTACTAAATAATAAGTAAGAAAACCAATTCCCACAAGTTGTCCTCTGACTTCCACAAGCACTTATGAGCGTACACACACATAAATAAATAAATAAATAAATAAATAAATAAATAAATAAATAAATAAATGCAAGAATCTTTGGGAGGAAACGCAATGGCAGTCCTCTTGAACTTAGTTGCCACACATCTGTCTTCACAGCCCTGGTCACCTCTTGGAATTAATGTCACTTGCCAACTGCCTCTCTCGACCATAAGATACCACCCGCTCAAAACTTCCCTGTGTTGAGTTCTGTGCTGTACTCCTCTGTTTAGAAAATAATGTCCAGCACCCAGGGGGCAATCCCAATATTTACTAAAATGACACACTGGGCGTGCTAATGCAGGCCTGTAATCCCAGAACTCGGACGGCGAAGGCAGGAGAGAACGCCCACATAAAAAATAATTAGGGCTGGGGATGTGCCTCAACTGGGAGAGTGTCTACTGAGAATGCACAAAGAGCTGAGTACCACATAAAAGCGAGCTGGATCGGGCACGCCTGCAATCCCCAGCCTTCTAGAGACCGGAGGATCCAGCGTTCAAAGCCACCCTTGGCATCACAGCGAGTTCTACGTGAGACCCTGTCCCAACAATTGCTGTGTGAATGAACGGATACACTGGCTCCTCGTCTAAAGACCAAACGTGTCCCTCCCGGCCCTGCTCCGCGTTCCGGCCCGCGCCACCCTCACCGTCCGCGGCCATGGCGCCCCTACGCCTCGGTGAAGAGCGGCTCACGCACGGTCCGACGCGCGCACGCCGACTTCCGGCGCCGACGAGTGACGCGAGCCGTCGGCCTCGAGGCGACGGAAGTGATGCGTGAAGCGCGCGACGGCGCTGTCAGCCGGTGGCTTGCTGCCGGCGCGGTTGCGGGATCGCGCGAGGAAGCGATGGAGGACCACGGTGAGTGGGGTGGCCGCCGCGGCGGGGACACTACGGGCAGCCCGGGCTCGAGCCGCTTCCTGCTGTCACTCACTGCTCTTGGGCCGTGGTCTGGGCGTCTCGGACGCTCGCCAGCTGACTTCAGCACGCGCTGTCCGAGGGGCTTCTGCCCCCCAAAAACTGGCTCTCGGAGGAGGCAGTGTGCAGGCCACCGCAGCCCCGGGTGTCCTCTGTGCGCAGCAGAAAGACACGTTGCCCCCGCTGGAAGGGATAAGGCATCTTTTGGTTTGCTTGTCCATCATGGTTGTCAGAAGGTGTTTGTGAAATGAAAAAAAAAAAAAACAAACTAAAATACTGACTTTAATTAAAAAGGGAACTGGGTAGAACTGTATGCACTTTTACATTTGTATTTGTGCACATGGGTAGACTTGACTGTAGACTGCTCAAAAGGCAGCCGGAGAAATTAATAAAGTGAATGAGAGGATTCCCTAGACTACTAGCCCCTGGGCTTGGCCCCTAAATTCTCTCCCTTGTGCCCCAATGAGGTGTGCCCCTGCCAACAGTACGGAGGTATCTTCTCTATCCCCATCAACATTTGTTGTGCCCTGTAACTTTCAACGCTGCTTTCTTAAAAAAAAAAAAAAAAAGTTTTTGCATCTCATTCTTAAGGCCAGCAGTTGTCACCAAGCTCTCTGGCCTCGTCTTCCTAAGTTCTGTGATGACCCATTTTTTTCCCTCTCTTCCTAGAGGTAATCCAATACTTTAAGTCTCAGATGAAAGGTGATCCTAACGTGGCCTCAGGAGTGGCTGCCATCCGGACTTTGCTGGAGTTCTTGAAGAGAGACAAAGGTACAAAGAGTCAGCCTCAACTAGTTTGGGCCTTAGGAAAGTCTTCAGGTGACTTTTAGAAATGTGGACAGGGAGACATGCAGGTCTGTCTAAAGTCTCAAGCTCAGCTTCTGTCCCCATCCATGTCTGTCCTTTCAGCCTGGAGGGATCCCTCAGGCTATCACCTTAAAGATTCTCATCTACCTACAAATACGCTTGGAATCAAGAGTCAATAATACAGCCTTAGCTAGAAGGCTTAAATTATAGCAATAATTTAGCTTTATAGATGAGTACCAAGCTGCTAGCTTGTCCTAGATTCTGTGCACATGCTATAGAGAATGTCCCAGAATAAATTCTGGTATTGCCAGGTGGTAGTGGTGCATGCCTTTGATCCTAGCACTCGGGAGGCAGAGGCAGGCAGATCTTGTGAGTTCAAGGCCAGCCTGGTCTACAGAGTTCCCTAGACTACTTTGGACAGGTTCCAAAGCTACACAGAGAAACGCTGTATCCAAAAACAAACAAAAAATTCTGGTATCAATATTCATTGGGATCTACTAAACAAGCATTATAAGTCTTAAGATTCTGGGTATAATGTGACCTCTTATAAATACAAAGTGATAATGGTGTCTTTTTCATTCTCATGGGGTGGCCAAGAGGAAAATTTCTCTAACACAGCCTTGACTGTCTTCCCAATGTATATACATTCAGATACCTTGGACCCTGCACTGTCTCACAGATCTCATCTGCTGCCATTAAGTAATTACCTGCCATGTTGTAGCTTACTGCAGAACACATCAGCTCATGGGATTTTTTTTTTTCTTTTCTTTTTCTTTTTCCCTGGTTTTTCGAGACAGGGTTTCTCTGTGTAGTTTTGGTGCCTGTCCTAGATCTCACTCTGTAGACCAAGCTGGCCTCGAACTCACAGAGATCTGTCTCCCGAGTGCTGGATTTAAAGGCATGCACCACCACCGCTCAGCCTCCAGGTCCTTTCTTATTCAAGTCTCGGTTGAAATGGCCTGTAATGCAAGAGGCCAGCCCTGTAAAGTAGCTCAACTGACCTTGTTCATCATCCGACCTTTTCCCGTCCTCGTTACAGTTTGTAACTTGTCTGTTTCTTTCTGTGCTTGTTTATTGCTCCATGAGAACAGAGCTCTCTCTGGCGCAGCATCTCCCAGTGGCTGGCACAGAGATGCATCCAGTATTCTTTGAAAGAGCGGATGAACTGCAGACCAGCAACAGCCATGGTCATAAATGTACATCACATTCCTTACTTCATCATTACAGGAGAGACACTTCAGGGCCTGAGAGCGAATCTCACACATGCCATAGAAATCCTGTGTGGTGTGGACTCCTCCGTGGCTGTGTCCTCTGGCGGAGAGCTCTTCCTTCGCTTCATCAGCCTCACCTCCCTGGAGTACTCTGTAAGCCCCGCTCTCCCTCAGGAGTCCCTTCTTCTCTGTTTGCCTACAGAGACTGTCAGCTTTCCTGGGATCACCTCCCTTCACTTTGCTCTTTCCTCCCCAGGATTACTCCAAATGTAAGAAGATCATGATTGAGAGAGGAGAGATTTTCCTCAGGAGAATATCCCTGTCAAGAAATAAAATTGCGGACCTGTGCCATACTTTCATCAAAGACGGGGCGGTGAGTAGATGGCTTCCCTGTGCTGCTAGAATCAAGAGCTTTGGAGTCAGGCTGCTGGGCCTGACATCCTGCTGGGACCGTGGACAAGTCACTTCTCTGTCCTGCAGTTTTCTCGTCTGTTTATAAGGACAGCAGCAGCTGGCTGACTGGGTAAGGTGTAAATGAGATGCCGTGTGTAGCCAGTGCTCTGTAAACAAACCGTATAGAGGCTCATCATCATGAACTTGGAGAAGAACATAGGACCGACATAAATGAGTCTTGATTTTCACTTTTTTCTTTTTTGTGGAGCTGGGGATGAAAGCAAGGGCCTCAAACATGCTGGACATACTCTACCACTGAACTACACCCATAGCCTCTTAATAAGCTACCTTTCTAAGAAGTATTTTTAATTCCATTTATTTCTTTATTATGTGTTTGTGTGGGTATACACGGGTGCCACAGTGAGTGTGTGGAGGTCAGAGGAATTGGCTCTTTGCACTGTGTAGGATCTGGGGGTCAAACTTGGGTCATTTGGGTTAGTGACAAGCACCTTTACCCACTGGGCCATTTCACCTGCTCTAAGAAGTATTTTTATGGTTGGGTTTGCAGTTAGTCCTCTAATTTGAAATGGTCTGCCCAGACCAGCTGTTACCATGGTCACTGCCATGCCTTTGAGCCAGCATCAGCACTGGGTGGAGCAGTCTTCTTTATAGCTGTGACCTGTCCCTGGTTAAGTGAGGAATGGCAGGTTCAGCCAGTCTCCAGCTTGTCCACTCCAGCAGGTGGTGAAGCCTTCATGTTTCCCAAGCCATCAGCACAGCCTCCCACCACCTCAGCCTCCACAGACCATGCCTGTATTGACTTGCTTCGTGGCTCTTCGATGTTGTCCTTGGCTTCACTGTACTTCCTACCTTTGAAGCATGCTATTAAATATGTGACTCTTTGGGAAGTGAGCATGGGGCTGTGTTAATGGCAGTGCCAGACAGACCTGGGTCAAGTGGAGGCCATGACACTCCTCAGCTCACAGTATATGTCTGTGCTGTGGGTTTCTTGCCCGCACCACCCACAACTCTTAACCTGGGTTAACAGCTGGGTTAAAAATGCAGAGCTGCTGAATCTTGAACCTGCAGGGAAATCACCCTCGGACTTGTTAAATGAAGACTCCTCAGGTTCGAGATGAGGCCTGAGCACTTGTGATTCTAATGAGCCATGTCCTCCACCTTGCCGTGTGTAGTCCTCTGCATTCTTAGAGCATAGGCTACGTGTGAGTCCACAGGTCATTGTCTGCACCACAGACAGCTGTGTTTACCCCACAGTGCTTGTCGGTGTTGGAAAATGTCTTAGATTAACTTGTGTATAGTTATTAGATGTTTATTAGACTTTGACCCTTCTAGAAAAATCAGGTGGGTCTGCCACAGCAGGACCATGTGACAAAAGAGGCACCCAGGCCCGGTTTCCCTTGGCCTTCCACTGCCAGTGGCCTCATCAGGCCACTGTGTTACCTACCCTTCCTGGCACCTGGAAGAAGTATGTAAACTCTGTCTTATTGGCAGGGACGCCAACCCATGACGTCTCCTGGGCCTTCAGGTGTACTGGCTTCTATACCTTTGGGGTCTGCTGGGGAGATCTGTACCCCACTCCTTGGGCAGAAGTGTTGAACTGATCAGTGGGCTTGAACTTCAGCGGACTGTCAGAGTCACCCTAGTTGATCTGTAGCACAAGTGCCAAGCAGGTCCCATATGATGGTGTGGGCAGTGCGGGGCAATGGCTGGCAGCTTGCCCCTCTGATGGAGGTTTCTTGTTCCATAGAGAATTTTGACTCACGCCTACTCCAGAGTCGTCCTGAGGGTCCTGGAAGAAGCCGTGGCAGCCAAGAAGCGGTTCAGTGTGTATATCACGGAGTCTCAGCCTGATCTCTCCGGGTCAGTATCTTGCCACTGGCCAGTACGTCAACATTGCCTTGGACCTGTTTGTGACTGTTCTGAGCCTGGGAGGAAAGTCTGGGTTTGCAGGGGCACGGTGCAGGCTGTAGCCTTTTTGTTTCTTTTTCCATTTTTAGGGTTTTTTGTTGTTGTTTGTTTTAAGTGTTTTTCTTTAGGTAGTTACATCAGAAGAACAGCAGGAGACTGTAGGAAAAGCTTTTATCAGTTGGTGATTGACAAAACCATCTCCAGAAAACACCTAAAGCAAACTTTGTTCTCGGTTGACTTCATCACCCAGGCTCCTTTCAGAGTATAGTTTCTGGGGGGTTTTGTAGTGCTGAGGGGTGAATCCGAGTCCTGCATATGCTAGTCAGGCACCCTGGAGCTGGACCTCCAACTCTGTAGTTTAAGAAACCAGTGAGTGATAAGCCAGGCCTGGTGATACACGCCTCTAGTCCCAGAACTCGAAGGCAGAGGCAGGCGGATCTCTGAGTTCAAGGACAGCCTGGTCTACAGAACACATTCCAGAGCAGCCTGGCCTACACAGAGAAACCCTGTCTCAAAAAAATGAAAGGAAGAAACCAGTGATGGCTCGGCAGTTAAGAGCACTCACTGCTTTTGCAGAGGACCTGGGTTCAATTCCTAGTACCCAAGTGGTGGTTCACTATCATCTGTAACTTCATTTCTAGGGCATCCATGCCCTCTTCTGTCTTCCTCAGACACCAGGGATACATATGGTGTGTCTGATACATGCAGGCAAAGCACCTGTTCATATTGTCTTGGTTAGGGTTTCTACTGCCATGAAGAGACACCATGACCACAACAACTCTTAGAAAGGAAAACATTTAATCATGGTGGCTGCTTACAGTCCAGAGGTTCAGTCTATTATCGTCATGGTGGGAAACATGGCAGCAGCAGGCAGACACAGTGCTGGCTACTTACTGGTCAGAAGGCAACAGGAAGTGGACCGTGGCACACTTCCTCCAACAAGGCCATACCTACTCCAACAAAGCCACACCTCCTATAGTACACTCTCTATGAGATTATGGAGGTCAATTACATTCAAACTACCACACACATAAAATAAAAACAACTAGATCTTAAAAAAATAAAAATGAATAATTAAAGAACTTTGGTTCTGGTTTCCCTGGTCCAGTCAGGACCTGCCCCTTAAGCCACTGAGGTCAGAGGACATCTCTGTCTAAATCAAGTTCATCGTGCATCACTGTGGCACTTTCTTGGACTTTATCTAATGTCCTCATGTCACCTTCAGGAAGAAAATGGCCAAAGCCCTCTGTCACCTCAATGTCCCTGTCACTGTGGTGCTGGATGCTGCTGTTGGGTAAGTGTGACTCTCCGTGTGTGCATGCTGGCTCCAAGCAGGGCTTTCAAATTGGATTGGAGTTGGAATCTTGTCCATAAAATCTGACTGGGTGTCATCTCTCCCTTATCAGACAGGCAGCCGCTCCGCAGCAGTAGGTTATCACAGGGTCATGAGAGTGCAGGAGACGGACTGCATGCCCAGCATTGGACCTGTGTGTGTGCATGTTAGTTGCTGCGGTCTTATTTCTGAGACATGCTCCTGTAGCCCAGACTGGCCTGGAACTCAGTCCTTCCTCAGCTTCCTGAGTGCTGGGGTTGCTGGCATGATCGTAATGCTCAGCTGCTCATGTTTTCAGAGTCAAAGGCAAAGGTCAGGCTGTGGTCAGCAGTTAGGTGATCAGTGCACTCTTGTCCTCAGACATGGCTGCTCGGTGGCTCACTGGGAGTTTGTCCCACCCACAAGGTCCCAGCTGGGTCGTCAGTGTCTGTCTCTAAAGAATAGTAGTCCCTTGGGAAGAAAGCTTATTATTAAGGAGGTTAGGAGTGTATTCCATAAGCACCGTCAGCAGGTCTTACCGTCTTAAAAAGTAAACTGTGATATACCTATTATCCCAGCACAGGAAGGCAAAGGCAGGCGGACCTCTGAGTTCCAGGCCAACCAAGGCTATATACTGAGACCTTGTCTCGAAAGTTGGAATGCCCATGGGAAGGTAACTGGTAACAGTGCCAGGACAGCTGTCTGGCAGCTGTGGAAGGCACTTACATCACCAGACATTAACTAGAGCCAAGCAAAGCATAGAAAGCTCTTCCTTGTGTCCATTTCCTCAGCTACATCATGGAGAAAGCAGATCTTGTCATAGTTGGTGCTGAAGGAGTGGTGGAGAACGGAGGAATTATTAACAAGGTAGGTGCTGTCACCCTGTCTGTCCCTGTACACCCTGCAGCACGGCAAGACCGTGGTCAGACTTCCTCTTTGGAGGATGACCTTTGTCACATCTGCCAGTTTACACATGTACACACAGTAGGTGCTTTTGTTTGCATCTGTGTTCTGACACAGGCACCTGTATAGCTCAGGCTAGCCTCAAACTATGTAGCTGAGGCTAACCTGATCCTCCTGTCTGACTCCCAAGTGCTAAGATTACAGGCACCCACTACCACACCCAATAGATCCAGCTTGGAGCTGAGTGGCTCTGGCTTTGCCTCCATTTGATTGACGACATTCGTCCTCAGGGTTGTTACATTTTCTCCGTCCCTTGCGTAGGAAACTGTCTAACAAAACGTCTTAGTCATGTTACACGATTCATGCACCATCTTAAGTTTTTGGTGTGGTGGCTTTCAGCCATTCACGCCATGCTGTCACCAGTGTGTTTATAAAACCTTCTGTTTGTCCCAGATGGCCTTTTCCCACGTCCCTGGGTCACCTCTGTTCTCTGTCCTGACTTTTCCAGTACTAGGGAAATAGAATGCTCGAGGTTCTGATCGTGACGTAATTCACTGACCACACTGCCCCAATTTGCCCAGACCACAGCATGTGTCAGAGCTGCATCCTTTCATGCCGAGTTCCATTCCATCCTGACACTGACCGTGGGGTCATGGCCACTTACAGTGGACACTTGGGCTTTTCCACCGTTGGCTGTGGGGCAGGGAAATGTGAAGTGGGATCTTGTCCTGGGCTGCACTTACTGTACCTAGCTGGTGGTCCTGGGCATCCTTTTCGGGGTTGGAACCACTTATCTTGGAAGAAAAAATATTATCTTTTTTGGCTTTTTGGTGGTTTGATTTTTGGTTTTTGAAGACACGGTTTCTCCGTGTAGTCCTGGCTGTCCTGGAATTCACTCTGTAGACCAGGCTGGCCTCAAACTCAAAGATCTACCAGCCTCTGCCTCCTGAGTGCCGGGATTAAAGGTGTGCACCACCACTGCCTGGCCTGTTGTTCTTCCTTCCTCTTTTTTTTTTTTTTTTTTTAAAGATATTTCACCGGGCGGCGGTGGTGGCGCACGCCTTTAATCCCAGCACTCGGGAGGCAGAGCCAGGCGGATCTCTGTGAGTTCGAGGCCAGCCTGGACTACAGAGTGAGTTCCAGGAAAGGCGCAAAGCTACACAGAGAAACCCTGTCTCGAAAAACCAAAAAAAAAAAGATATTTCATGCTGGCCTTGACACAGTATATAGCTGAGCTTGTCTTTTAATTTCTAATCCTCCTGCCTCACCTTCTTGTGATCCCTGCTGGGATTACGTGTGTCTCACCAGGGCCTGGTTTATGCAGTGCTGGGGCTTGAACTCAGTTTTATCATGCTACACAGGCATTCTACGGGCTGAGCTAAATCCTAGCCCTCAGAGGACCTTTCAGGAAAGAAAAGCCATTCTCAAAAAAACAGAAGAAAACACAAAGCCTCCTGATCGCCATGCCAGACTGGCCCTCACTCTGTGCTTCTGCTTGCACGAGCTGTGTGAGCTCACCTTGCACGAACGAGCTGTGCGAGCTCACCCTGAACAAACAAGCTCACCTTGCGTGTCTTCCATTTTCCCTGACTTCTCAGATCGGAACCAACCAGATGGCTGTGTGTGCCAAAGCCCAAAACAAGCCCTTCTACGTGGTTGCAGAAAGTTTCAAATTTGTACGGCTCTTCCCGCTCAACCAGCAAGACGTCCCAGACAAGTTTAAGGTGAGTTTTACATATTTGACAGGGTCTTTGACTCAGCAATGTTCCAGAAAGTTCCTCCCTTCCCATTGCTCTTTCCTCCAGTGCTCTTCCAGTGTCAGGGGACAAGGCACTCACTGGTGGTGGGACCTGGGCATTTGTGGGCAGAATCTCCTGTCTTGTTTATTCACATAGCACACTCTGTGTGCAGAGAAGTTGTGTGGCTGGTGAGCAGAACCCCAGCCTAGGAATCAACCCTTGTCTTCACTCCCATCTCTGCTTTTACAAAATGTGACCTTGGCCAGGCCCTTCCATTGTGGCCTCTTATTTGCGTATCTGGGATGGGATGGTATCCTGTGACATGCTGTCCCTCCCAGCCTGCCACACAGCCAGTCTCCCGACACGGGAACAGTCCTGGCAAGAGCTCACGTACTGCTCAAGCTCTGGCCTGAGCAGTACAGAACCTGGATACACGTCCAACCCAATAACGTCAGTTCTCCTCTCCTCAGTACAAGGCAGACACTCTGAAGTCTGTGCAGACGGGGCAGGACCTCAAAGAGGAACACCCCTGGGTCGACTACACGTCCCCGTCTTTGATTACCCTGCTGTTCACGGACCTGGGTGTGCTGACACCGTCTGCTGTGAGCGATGAACTCATCAAGCTGTACCTATGAGCAGAGTCCCCTCCTGCCCACTCGAGGGAGCACATGTGCATGGCCGCACAGGACGCAGCCTCTCCACTCCGCCAGCCAGGGGCCAGAACTGAATCGGACTTTCAGATTTGTATGCAGAGGGTTCACATCAGAAGTCCTGGAGGATCCTTTCTACTCAGCTCTGTCATAGCTGAAACATGTTCCCAGTTCTAGAACCAAGCTGAAGCATCCTTGCGGTTTTCAGAAACTCACCGTCTCAGGAAGTACAAGTCAGATGGCTGGCTGCAGCCTGAGGACGGACAGACAGCACACGAGTGGGGACACTGTAGGCTGGTTCGCATCCGTGGGAGTGACGCAGGCCCCTCTGCAGTGACCACCACTGAGGACAGACACATCATGGAGTGCCTTACACAAAGACTGCTTCTGGCTTCAGGGCTCCGTCTCCTCAGAAGGATCAAGCCAGACAGAAAACCCAATGCAGGAGCCACACTCACATGACACTGCTTATAGAACATCTGGAACTTCTGTCTATAAAAAACCTGAGTTTACTTTACACGTTTAGGTCCCAAACAGCTTTTGTAAATTAAACATGGGAACAAATCAGGATCTTTACAAATAAATGATATGAAAGATTTGCCACTGTATTGCATCAGTACAAGGAGATCCAGGCCAGAAACAGTTGGGCAGAACACCAGAAACAGCCCACAGCACTTTCCAGGATAGGATCCCCTTCCTGGTTTTCAGATAGTTGCCAATAAAATAGCACCAGAGTCGGTTCTAAAATGTTCTCACTCCAGTCTGGGTGTGGTTGCACCAGCCTGTGACCCTAGCACACGGGAGGCTGAGGCAGGAGGATCAGGATTCTTTGCCCCTATTGCAAAGAAAAGCAGAGGAAAGAAGCCCTGCAGAGCCACCTCAGCCTCCGCAGCTACTCCGGGCAGGGCTGCAAAGAACTTGCAACGTTTGGGTGAGGGGGTCGGGGAGGTCATGTAAATAAATACCTAGAAATTTTACATGGCCTAAAATCAAGTGTACTTATCTGTTTTAAAAAGGTTAGTAATAATTTAAAATATGTATATAGTATATACTTTATTGTACAAAACCCACCCCAGAAAAAGAGTACAATTAATCAAAATAAATACATCTTTTATTTACACTCAAATAACGAAAGGCCTCTGAGAGACTCTGGCAGGATGTAGTACTTGGGAGTGTGCAGTCCTGTGGCTTCTCCCAGTCTGCACAGACTGCTGTCCAGAACAGTCTTCCTGGAAGGGAGGCTGGTGAGGCCAGCTGTACAATGACCTTCACCGGAGAATCTGAGGTCAGCTGTCCTCTCCCGAGTCTGAGACCCCTAAGTCTGTCAGCTGGACTCTTTTTTTGGTGCTTGTCAACAGCCCCTTCTCAAATTCTTCTTCTGTGATTTTCCCTTTTTTAAACTTTTTCAAGAGCCTTGTGTCATTAAGGAGTTCCTCCATGTCCTCCTCTTCGATATCAGAACCCTGAGTGCAGAAGAAGAACATGACTGTCAACTGTGGCTCTAAGAGAGCAGCCGATCCTGTTGGGCCTAAAAGCTCCAGGGTCAGCTAACACCACAGGACCCAAAAACGAAGGGGAGAGTGAGGTGTCCACATAGCCCAGGCTGGCCCGGGAGAGTAAGAGTGCTAAGACAAGGCATCCACATAGCCCAGGCTAGCCTTGGACCCGGGGTGCTGTTCTCCTGACACATCGGCTTTCTTTCAGTGCAATGTCAGAATTCTAAGATGGAGTTTAAAGAAGAAACCATCACACTTTACCTCATCCTTCTTCCTCTTGGCGTTCATCTTCTTCTTCCTCTCCTTTTTGGCCTTCTGCTTCGACCAAGCTTTGTTTTTGATGAATTTTCTCCTCCCTTCATTTTCTGTTCTCTCTTTTCTTTTTTGCTCCAACAGTTTCTGCCTCTGTTTTTCTCTAATTTTATCTTTAAAGGGAATCGCGTCGGTGTCGATGTCGGTGGGCACAAAGTCTGGGAACCGCCCCCCCCTCAGTTCTGGCATCCTGGGCATCCTCAGCAGGGCAAAGCCTCGAGCAAGGCTGGCAAAGTCAAGGTCTAACAGACAGGAGCTTAGAGTCAGCACAGGAGTTCTTCATTATGGTTCTTAATGCAATGGTGTAATAAATTCACTTTAATTTGAATTTAAGAAACATTTTTTTTCCAGAAAGAAATGGCAGATTATTTTGCGTCTACTCAGAGCCCTATACAGGACTTTCCTTTTCGTTTATATTTTTTTAGGATTCTCTTTGAAAGATTTGAAGAACACTAATCCTAACATGCCACGTATTTCATTAAGACAAAGCAACCCTTGTCACCCAGAGATTTGGAGAATTAAGAAATATGAAGCTGGGCGGTGGTGGCACACACCTTTAGTCCCAGCACTCAGGAAGCAGAGGCAGGTGGATCTCTGTGAGTTCGAGGCCAGCCTGGTCTACAGAGTGAGATCCAGGACAGGCACCAAAGCTACACAGAGAAACCCTGTCTCAAAAAACCAAAAAAAAAAAAAAAAAGAAAGAAAGAAAGAAAGAAACATGATTATGCCAAACATGGTGGCAATCAGCTTTAACCATACCCAGCTTTAATCCCAGTCAGTACTTGATAGGCACAGGTAAGAACTGAGTTTGAGGCCAGCCTGGTCTACATAGCAGGAACCATGTCAGAGACGGCGAGGCACCGGCTTACCCTTCAGCCTGAAGATGAGGCTGCACTCGTGCTTTGCGTAAGCCTGGACGAAGGACACAAAGGCTTTCATGCCCTTCTCGAACACTGCTCTGTCGGCCATGGCCATGGCCCGGAGCTTCGGCAGGAGGTCTACCGTGTTCCTCTGGAGGCTCATCTCCTGCAGGGGGCACTACAGAGACCACCATCTCAGCTTCCCTGCAGTCCCTCCAACCCCAGGACCTCCCAGAGCTAATAAGCTAAGGACAGCACGGCCCACCGAGAGCAGGGGCCAAATCCAGCCCAAGCACGTTTGAGAATGACATTGCACATCACAGTCCTGACTGGGAAGACAGCGGGACAACAACAGGCGGTGTTCCCAAGTCACGACGCTGGCCAGTGCCTCCCCGACCCAGCCCGGCGGGTCTGCAGCCCTCCTCTCAGCTGCTGACCACCAGCTGCCAGGCCAGTGTGCTACCTACTTTCTGGTTGATGGCCAGGAAGTTGATGTACGCCTCCTCCATCGGTAGCAGGAACACCAGAGCACTGCCACCGTGGCCGATGCGGGCTGTGCGTCCACAGCGATGCACGAAAGCGCTAGGGGGACAGGGAGGGGGCAGTACCCAGGGTGGCAGTGAGCAGTCAGGCTCCAGCCACACGTCATTGCACTACACAGTGCTGTATGGAGCCACATGGGCCCCACAGCTCAGGGCTGACTTGACCACCAGCCAGTGAGCACAGAAGAGCTGCAAAGAATCAGACGTTGCATACAGAACCGTGAGGGACAATCTACTGGCTCTGAGGACACCTGACCAAAGCTGGGCTTCCTCAGGTCACACAGCAGAGTCACAGAGGGAAACTGAGAAGCAACGAAAAGCAGAGAAAGTGCCCCGGAATGACAGATGTCAGAAAAAGCACCACTTGGGATCTGAATGCAACTTTGCAATTACAAGTGTGTTAGGAAATCCGGGTGTGGTGGCTCTTGCCTTTAATCCTAGCACTCCTGAGGCAGAAGCAGGCTGATCTACATAGGGAAGCAACCTGGTCTGTATAGGGAGGTCCAGGACAGCCAGGGCTACACAGAGAAACCCTGTCTTGAAATATCAATAATAAGTGAGAAGTGTGTGAGGAACGTCTGCTCACTTTCGGAGAGATACGCAGTTTATTTTAAAGTATCTGTTGCTCTTTTCAATATTCTGTAATTTGCACTTCTGCATGGACTTTCAGTAGTGGAATTTTCTTTTCCTTATTTATCCCTACACACACACACACACACACACACACACACACACACCCTTTTGCAGACAGTATCTTAACTCAGCTAATGAACTCTTGGACTACTGTCCTAAGCTCAGCCCCCTGAATACCAGGATTACAAGCAGGAGCTACCACACCTAACTCTCTGAACACGATTGCTAGAACAACACACCAGTATTAACACATCAAAAGCTATTTGGCCACTGGCCTGCTTCTGCAATTTAATGTTTCAGGAGCTGGGCAATAACCCAATTGGTAGAGTGCTTGCGATTTCAAAACTTTAAGCCAGATGTGATAGCGCATGCCTATAACCCCAGCACTCAAGATGTAAGGTCAGGACAATCAGAAGTCAAAGGTCATCTCTGGGGGCTGGAGGGATGGGTCAGAGGTTAAGTGTACTGGCTGCTCTTCCAGACAGTCCTGAGTTCAATTCCCAGCAACCACATGGTGGCTCACAACCACCTATAATGAGATCTGATGCCCTCTTCTGGCCTGCAGGCACACATGCAGGCAAAACAGTGTATACATAATAAATAAATCTTATATTAAAAAAAAAAAAAAAGACCATCCTGGTTACATGAAACTCTTGTCTCAAAAAAAAAAAAAAAAATCTTAAAATATTTAAAATTTCACTGAGTTCACCAGCTCAGTCCCTAGACAGAGGAACAATCCCTTGCATACCTGGCATTGCTGGGAGGGTCGTACTGTAAAACCCAGTTGACTTCAGGAATATCAATTCCCCGGGCCATCACGTCAGTGCACACCAAGATCCCACTAGGAACGAGAAAGCAGCATGTGAGCGAGGCCACCCCTTCCCTCCCCTGCAGTGACCAACCCCAGTGACACAGTACTGGGCTGTGGAGTCTCTCACACAAACAGCTTTTCCTAATGAATACTTTGATTGCTTTTTCTTCCTCTCACAACCTCCCCAGACTTTACAAACTGCCAACAGAAGCGGGGAGCGGAGGAGGCTGCAGAGACGGCTCAGCATCCATGGCAGGGGGCTCACAACCACTGGTCAGCTCCAGTGCTGGGGGAGCTGATGTCCTCTTCTGGGATCCAAGGACACCTGCACTCACATGCAGAAACCTACATACATATATGCATAATCAAAGTAAAACTAGCCATGCATGCCATGGACAGGAGCATGTGCTTATTCTCGCGCACACACGCACACAGAGGAGTGGTAGAGATAGCACAAAGATTCTTTCTAGCCAGTACTAGGGTTGGAGCCCAGGGCCTCTGCATGCTAAGAAGTACACTACCAAACAGCCAAACTCAGACCTTTTTTTTTTTTTTTTTTTGCTTTTGAGACAAGATCCTCTGGCATCCGTCTGAAGTCCAGGGTAGCCTTGAACTTCATACCTGACTCAATCTCCCAAGTGCTGGGGTTACAGACATGCACTGCCACATCTGGCTTTTTAATTTTTATTATATGTGCATTGGTGTTTTGCCTGCATGTATGTCTGTGTGAGGGTGTTGGATCCTGGAGTTAAGAACAGTTGTGAGCTGCCATGTGGGTGATGGGAATTGAACACAGGTCCTTTGGAAGAACAGCCAGTGCTCTTAAGCACTGAGCAAACTCTCTAGCCACTGGTTTAAATGTTTTTAATTCATGTATTTCCACTTGAGAAATAAAACCGTAGCGGGCCAGCCCTCAGCAGCCAGGAGAAGACAAGCGCCATCTCTGCCCTATGACTAGGACAACAGCAAGGTGCCACCGTGTCCTCGCAGCTGCTTGAATGGAGCCCTGCAATGCTTAGGAAAAACAGAAATGGCTATGCTCATCAGGACACCCCAAGTTCCCTCTGTGCGGCCAACACCCTACAGCCTATGCAGGATCTGTCCTAACAAGGCCAAGGGGCTGTGCTTGTTCTTGTTTACCCGGGGGCAAGGACTTCCCCAAACCTCCACTGCGCCAAGCCCTGGGAGATACAGCAGTGAACACACTGAGCTTCCTGACTACACAGGCCGGATGGTGCAGGGAAACCCAGTAACTCAGCAAGTGACCCCGGCTCAGTGTATGGGGGAGGGTCCAAACCAAGCTCTCGGTGCCCTCAAAGATGGAGTAACTGGGTATGAGTCAAAGAGGCTGCAGGAGGGCAGAGGGAGAAGGGGCGGGTGCAGGACCTCAGGAGTCCAGGGACTGGTGATCTACCTCCGGCCCCCAGGACAACCACCCCACTCACCTCTGCAGCTTGCGGAACTCCAGGAAGATCTTATTGCGCTTGTACTTCATCTTCCCATGGATGCACAGGATCTTCACTCTCTTCAGCAGCGCCTCCAGGGCCTTTCCATAGTATTCCACACACGCACACGTGCTGTGCAGGAGAGAGAAAGCACTCAGTTACCGGGCACCTGGGTCCTTAAGCTGGGGAGGACGCAGAGGGGAGGATGCAGATCAGGGACCCTCTCGGGACAGCAGGTGGAGACCTGCCAGAGCAGCCTCTCGCTCCTCCCCTCCATCCATGCGACCCCTGACACCTGTGCAGACCCTGACACGGGTCCTGCTGTCTAACAATGGCCCCACAAGCAGGGTCTACTTCCCCAGCCGCCATCGGAACAAAGATGACAGCTCAGACAGAAAGCAGTCTGAGATCGCACCGCACTGTTCCTGCAGAGGACTGTACTCTGCACCGGCTCAGATCAGCACCGTTCCCAAAGGCTCAGCCAGTCATGCCTTAACTGAGCAGATCCTCTCTCCCAGAGACCTGGGGCTTGGAACCAGGTTAGCCAGAGACAAAAGCAGGCTGTAGCAGGGTCACCCAAAGAGAGACACGTCCCCTGGAAACAGCCCATGAACCACTGCCAGGACCTGTTCCCTTCCCTGGAAGCAAGTCACTCAACTCCATCAGTCTTTAACCTAGTCACAGCAACCTTCTCAAAGGTTCACCCCAAATACCCACCCCCATTTTTTTTGACATATCTTCTAACTACATAGCTCAGGTTGGACTTGAACTTTTTAGTCCAGGCTAGCCTCAGACTATTCAGCCTTCTGCCTCAGCCTCTTGAGTGCTGGGATTGCAGGCATAAGCCGCCACACTCACTTTTGTCCTAAGATGGCTCACTATCCTTTTGCAGCACAAGCAAGCGGCACACCCAGAAAAAGGCCTGGCACACACCACCACTGGCCACCCAACCCCCTCCCAGGACACCAGGCTGCACATTTCCTGTCAAGCTCTTTCAGCTCCTCCATCTGGGCTGAGGCCATTAGCAGGTTCTTCACTTCACCATAAGTCACAAGAGGACACAGTGAAATGGTGTTTTACACACCATGGGTCACAACCAGACCCTAAAGCAATCTGACGGGTTCTGACGTCAATGGAGTGGTCTCAGGCAGCAGCCGAGCAAGCCAAGCACACATCCATCCACCCTACAAGGACGGCACTTTGCAAAGCCTTCACTATTTGTCTGTCCTGGACACAGTTTATCTTTGGAGAGAGAAGGTTGCTATGTAGCCCAGATGGGATTTGAACTTCCTATCTTTCTGGTTAGCCTCCTGAGTGCTGGGTTACAGCAGAGACCAGCCTGGCACCCACTCCTAGGCATTCCATTGTGCACAAAACTTTGTGTACAAAAGTCGAAACAGGTTTGTTGGAAGGAGAAAGAAAAAAGCCAAGCCATGCTGGACATGTTAGTGTAGACCTTTCATCCCAGCACTGGGGAGGCAGAAACAAGTGGATCTCTGAGTTCGAGACCAGCCTGGTCTACATAGCTAGTTCCAGGCTAGCCAGTGAATCCCTGCCTCAAATCAAACAAACAAACAAACAAAAAAACCCAAGCCCACCCAAAAAAGGCACATGTTCCTGTCTTGCCCTGTGATAACAGGACTCTGCGGCTGAGCAAGCTGCTTCCAACCATCTCTTTGACCCTGCTTCTCAGGGCAGCAGGCAGCTCGGGCAGAGCAGGCTGATGGAAGAGGTGGAGGCAGGAGCATTGCCTTCCGCCCCTTTCTTCCTCTCTCGGCCTCAGTGAGGACGTGACAGGACTGTACACACAGTGGTCATCTGGAAGCCCCAAGATGACTCTCAGGATGAAAGGCAAGGTGGAGACAGGTGCGGAAACATCAGCCTTGGCACTGCTGAGCCCACACAGCAGAGGCGGGTGCTGCTGCCGCCTCTGGACATCGGTGCAGCAGGAGCCAGGGAAGCTGGGTTCCAGTCACCAGCCACACACAGCCCCGGAGCCTTCCCAGACACGGCCCTGAAGGAGACTACCTGAAGAAGACCAGGTGCTTCTCCTGCTGATGGTTCCGAAGGAAATGGACCAACTGATTGAATTTCTCATCTGCCTTACATATCTACAGGAGGGAAAGAAAAAAAAACTCACATATTTGAAAAAATAAAGTCATCCCCACAACTGCTTTCAGTTCCAGCCTTTTATTCCTTCCTTCCTTCCTTTCTTTTTTTTTCTTTTTGTTTTTTTTTTGTTTTGTTTTGTTTTTGTGAGGACAAGGTCTCACACAGCCCAAACTGGCCTCCAACTCTTGTAGCAGAGGTTGGCCTTGAACTCCTGCCTCCACCTCCTGCGGACTAGGATTACAAGTGTGCACCACCACACCCAGCACAGCCTTCACTTATTAATTTGAATGTGCTGACTTATGTGGGGGGGGGGGGGCACACGTGCACAAAGGTTGGAGGGGAGCTGGCAGGGGTCAGGTCTCCATCTGCCATGTTGTACCCACATTGAAATCAGGTTGTCAAGTCAAAGTCCTTCACCACTAAGCCAATGTCAGCCTGGCCGGGCTCAGAGAGAACAAGACAGACATCCAGCCTGCCTGACTCACAGATCAAGACAGACACCCGTCAACCTGGCTGGCTCACAGATCAAGACAGACATCCATCAGCCTGGCTGACTCACAGAGTTCAAGACAGACATTCATCAACCTGCCCGGCTCAGAGAGAACAAGACAGACATCCAGCCTGCCTAACTCACAGATCAAGACAGACATCCATCAGCCTGGGGCTCAGTGCTGCTGCCAGTGTTCAGTTTAAGTCACAAAACTGTGTCACTGGCAGCAGCACTGCCACAGAAGGCAGCTGTTCCCAAGACCCAGTAGCCAGGCTGGGCCAGTGGCAGCAGCAGCAGCTCCTCTAGCCCAGACATCAGCGGGTCCAAGTCAAACTGAGAACACTCCTTACCTCCAAGCTTGAATCTGGGGCCACGCTCAGAAACTGCCACATTAAGGCAAGCACAGCTCTCCAGAAATGAGTGTGTGTGATGACCTGAAGCGTTGCCATGGAGACAGGCTCCATCCCCTTCCCAGTCAAATGCCCCATCCAGGCCTCAACCAGAAACATTCAGTCCCAGTGAATGTGGTTTCCGGGATTTTAGCAAAACTGACAGACATTGCAGGTTCCAAGTTTCTCTCATGGGGCACAGGAGCTCAGGTCTGTAATCCCAGGACTTTTGAGGGAGACAGAGGATAAGGAGTTCAAGGCCATTCTCAGATACATAGTGAGGTTTAGAAGCCAGCCTATCTCAAAAAATAAAAGCTGAGCAAAGGTGGTGGCACACGCCTTTAATCCCAGCACTCAGGAGGCAGAGGCAGGTGGATCTCTGTGAGTTCAAGGCCAGCCTGGTCTACAGAGAGTTCCAGGACAGCCAGGACTGTTATATAGAAAAAACTTGTCTCAGGAAACCACAAATAAATAAATAAATAAATAAATAAACGAATGAATGAATGAATGAATGAATGAATGAATGAATAAAAACAAGTTTAAGCACTGGCTGCTCTTCCAGAGGTCCTGAGTTCAATTCCCAGCAACCACATGGTGGCTCACAACCATCCGTAATGAGATCTGGTGCCCTCTTCTGGCCTGCAGGGATACATGCGTGCAGAACACTGTATATGTAATAATAAATCTTAAAGAGCAGATTACTTACAATTTTAAAAAAATTAAATTAAATTAAATTAAAAGAGAGAGAGAAAGAGATTTTAGACTTGGACTCTCTATGTAGCCCTGGCTGGCCTGGGACTTACTACATACACACAGATGACCTCCAACTCGGAGACTGGCCTGCCTCTGCCTCTTGAGTTCTGTGAATGAAGGCATGAACCACCATGCCCGGTAATAAATTAACTTTTTTTGTGGTTTTATTTTACTTAAATAATTTTTTTTTTCCCCAGAGCTGAGGACCGAACCCAGGGCCTTGTGCTTGCTAGGCAAGCACTCTACCACTGAGCTAAATCCCCAACCCCAATAATTTTTTTTTTCATTTATTTTACATACCGCCCACAGTTTCCCCTTAAATTAACTTTTTAAAAAGTTTTATGGGCTGGAGGGATGGCCTAGTAGTTAAGAGCACTAGCTGCACTTCCCAAGGACCCAGGTTCAATTCCCAGAACCCACATGGAAGCTCAGTCATCTGTAACTGCAGGTTCCAGGGATCTGATGCCCTTGTCTGGTCTCTGTAAGCACCAGGCATTCACAAGGTACATACACATATACATAGACAACCCAGCTAAACAAACACATAAAATATTTTTAAATTAAAAAAAAAGTTCTTAGCCATGCAGTGCTGGCACATGCCTTTAATCCCAGCACTTGGGTGACAGAGGAGCTGTGTAAGTTCAAGGTCAGCCTGGTCTACAGAGCAAGTTCCAGAACAGCCAGCACAGTTACACAGAAAAACAAAAACAAAGCAACAAGTTCTTGTGCTGAGACACTTCTAAACAGTCATCTGAAAGACTGAAACAGTGGCCATTGTGGTGTCCAGTGTCTCCTGGCTTCTCACATCCCGAACAGCTATGTGGGTTAATTCACTATCCGACAGCCCTATGCCACGGGTCTATGAGGGACAAAGCCGAGACCCACCTCAGAGTCCTGCCCTGGCTCCTGCTCTGTACCAAGTGCTGAGTCCTGCCACTCCTGGAAGAGCCTCCTCCCTTCCCCAGCCACCCTAAGACCAAGCTAGCCCCTATTTCCGGGAAGCCTGATGTCAACACCCCTGAAGAGCTCATCCACTGACAGTCCGCACAATGCGACCCTCTGTGTTCAGCCCCATCTCTGTGAATAATGGAGGCACCGCAGGACAAAGCAGCAGGCCCGAGCTCACCATGTAATGGTTCTCTAAGCGGGAGGGTGTCTTCTGGGTGCTGCTGGCTGCCACGCCCTTCTCCTTCACGGAGATTCGGACAGGGTTCCGGAGGCCGGCCCGCACCAAGTTCTCCACTTCCTGTGTCTGTGTGGCTGAGAAAAGGCCTGTTCTCCTCTGCTTTGGCAAAAACTGCAGGATTGTGTTTATGCTGGAAACAGAGTGTACACACACATGCACACACGAATTAAAAAGAGCAGAGGAGCTGGGTCCAGAGGGAGGGAGACTTTATCTCAAACTTTAACACAATATACAGACTCACTTTTTAAAAATAGACCTGGGATTAAACCCTGTGACAGAACCTAAAGAGTCGAGCTACCTGAGGTTTGAAAGGCTGTGAAATGGTAACAGTAATCCTTAGCTATGGGGCAATGCACAAGTCCACTGCACTCTCTTACCAGGTTCACCCACCTCGGGGAAGTCCACATTCTAGTACCTTGCTTCAAAGCCCATGTCAAGAAGTCTGTCTGCCTCATCCAGCACCAGGACATCCAAGCTCCTCACACAGCTGGCCAGGTCCAGTCCCTCAGCCTTCCTCCGGAACATGTCCTCCAGGCGGCCTGGAGTTGCCACAATGATGTTCCCACTTTGGAAAGAAAGTTCCCATTTACCTTGTGCTCTGGATCTCAGAAACAGTTACCAAAATACCAAGACCCCACCCTGCAAGTCCATCTACATCCCAGGGAGAATGATGGCTACGTGGTAGACACAGCAAGGGCTAGGGGAGAGAAGGAGCTAGTTACAGGCCAGGATTCTGCCCACTGGCCACACTGGCCACCTGCATCTGTAAGCATGTTGCTGGCGGACAACCATACTCTTTATTCCTATCTCTACCATCCCTCTCTACAGCAGCAGAGAACCCGCAACACCACGCCACACGGCCCACACAGCACAGGCCAACCTCTAACCTGAAGCAACAGAAAACACAACCGTAGGATGGAAACAGACTGGGCAAGCAGCTCAGTGGCACAGTACTTGTCTGTATGCACGAAGCCCAGGGTTCAAATCCCAGCTACAAGAAATAGGAAAGGAGAGAGAGGGAGAGACAGAGGGGAGAGGGGAGAAAAGAGAGAAAGGGAGGGCAGGGGAGGGAAGGGGAAGGGAGGGGAGGGAAGGGGAAGGGAGGGGAGAGAGTCAGACCAACAGGCTGAGAGACAGATGTGGCCGTGCAAACTGGCTGCCTATAACATGTTTTTGCACAATGGAGACTATAAGCAACTGTTTAAAAAATCTGAAGACACACTCATCTGGAATTCCACCCTCTAAAATCTCCACAAGCTGGCAGCAAAGAGCCCAATCTTGCCAGGCAATGCTCAGCCACAGATGAGTACTAGGGGCACCAGCCATTTACACCCAGGTGGTTTACACACCTGCCCTGACTCCCAAGACAAGCAGAGCCTATGAAGTGTTCACAGGGTCAAGGGGTGGGCAGGGAGAAAACACCCTCTGGGGGACCCCAAGGCACTTCCTTTGAGCCTAAGGTCCTACCAGACACTCTCAGTTCAGTGCCAAGAGCACAGACAGGAGCAGGAGCTCACAGGCTCACACACAGACTGGAGCAGGAGCTCGCAGGCTCACACACAGACAGGAGCAGGCTCACACACAGACTGGAGCAGGAGCTCGCAGGCTCATACACAGACTGGAGCAGGAGCTCACAGGCTCACACACAGACAGGAGCAGGCTCACACACAGACTGGAGCAGGCTCACACACAGACAGGAGCAGGAGCTCGCAGGCTCACACACAGACTGGAGCAGGAGCTCGCAGGCTCACACACAGACTGGAGCAGGAGCTCGCAGGCTCACACACAGACTGGAGCAAGAGCTCGCAGGCTCACACACAGACTGGAGCAGGAGCTCACAGGCTCA